>JAKSZP010008065.1:0-152480 GCA_022478985.1 Massospora cicadina | reverse complement strand
TTCAGGGTACCACACACCAGCGAGCATCCAAAAACCCCGAGTTCCAACAGCGGATTACCATAGTCTGGGTGATGTAGGATATGACGATATTGAAGCAATTTTTAGCGTCTCAAACGCGGCCTTTTATTCAGCACACCAATAGAAAGAAGTATACTTAGTGAGTAGCCAAATGATAGTCTCAATGAACTGGGCGTACTTTGTGATAAATTGATGCTAATACCATATCCTGCCCAGAAACACTTGGATATCTAGGGGTTTTTTAGGCAAAGGCATTTTGGAAATAGCTTCACCTTAATTTATAAGGGTTGAATCCCTTCTTGTGAAATAGCATGTCCAAGAAAGGCAAATTTCTTTTTGGAAAAGTACATTTTACTGGTTTCAACTTGTTGTTAGACTCACGCAGGCATTAAAAATCTTCTTTTAGATGAATAAGATGCTCGTTGAAAGTTTTAGAAAAGCCATGATGTCATTGAGATAGAATATCATACAACTTAGCTTAAGAACCAGTAAGATATGATCCACTGCTCATTGGAATGATGCGGGAGAATTTCATGACCCTTGAGGTAATTGGGTGGGCTGGAGTAAGCCTTCACTGAAAATGAGAGCACATTTCTCCTGATATAGTGGGAAAGTTCCATTTTCCAGTATCCTCTGGCCAATTACATAGCAGGGATGAATTTATAGCCAGAGAGTCGTGCAAGAGCTTCATTGATGCGTGGGATAGTATAACTATCTTTATTTATTAAGTTGTTAAATTTTTAATAGTCCACAACTACCTGATGACCTCAGTTTTTTTGATAAGCAAGAGAGGAGACTCCCAAGGGCTTTAAGAAGGTACTAGTAATCTAGCGTCTAGTAACTGGTTTAGATTTTTCCTCATTTGTTGCTCTTTGACCTTTGACTTATGATAAGGTTTAGATCAGATAGGACTGGCATCATTAACAACAAATGCTTGGTTTCAACCCTTCATGTGATTATAATCAGTATCAGATTTTAAGAAAATTTTACTGCAGGTATTAGATATAAAGTAACCTCTTCAAGCTCGTCTGGGGTTAGTTCATCTGAAATATGAATTTAGGCAAAATACATAACAATTTGTCAGTAGGTAAGCCATATCTAACATAGAATAGATAAAGTGAATTTTTCAATAACCTCATTTGGGATCAGTAGGCCTTTTCCTATCTCCTGGTATTTTTCATGTTAAGGTCCTTATTATTAAGATTCCCTAATAGAATAATAATAGGTCGTTGGTAGCCAGGATCTAGTATTCCAGGCAATACTTGAGGCTCAAGAGTAATAACTTCATTGATGCTTTTAAATATACTTCGCAGTTTTGAGGGTATTTGTAAAGAAATCTTAGTGTCATTAATTCGTTGTTCAGCAGACTTGATTACTAGCTCCTCTGAGGCATAAAAAGTAACACCTTCTGAAGCGTCCATTGAGCCAGACAATTTCTTTGTATTTCGCCCAACATGGTGTAAGGTAAAAATTTTGCAAGATATGGGTACTCCACCAAACAAGAGTATTCTTTTTTGTGGGTTCTTTTTAACTTAAAACCAGAGGAACCTCATAATTGAGCAAGGAGAGATAATCCTGTTTTATGTTGATGATTTCGTCATACTCAAGAATAAACTGAGTGCTAATGAGCATATTATAGTGATTGTTCTAAGGCCACAGAAGGTGACTATAGTAAAGGGTTTCTAAATTCTGATGGGTAAGGAGGAGTATGCCCCAATAGCACGTGTACTGTTGGGACCCACCGTTCCATAATCTTGGGGTATTCCAGGTCAGGCGCCAACTTAATCTTCTTGATAAGTTTTGAGGTGATCACATTGATTGGGGAACCAGTGTCAAGAATGTTCATAACTCATACCTTATTGATGACAACCTCTTCCCTGGTTATAGTTCCACCAAAGTTAGGAGGGAGAGCTAGAACCTCCTTAAGTTGGAAAGTGGAGGAAGGTTTTATGAGATGTACATGATATCTATTTTTGATGAATTGTAAAGTATGAACACGCTTAATAGGTAGGATCAACAAGGCAATTTTTGGTCATAATCACTAGTGATATCATTAGCCTCAAGGCACCCCAAAACTTGACTAAGGTCGGTTTTATCAGGTATCAGAGCCTTATTTAAACCTTCAAGTTTCAAATGTTCTAGTATCTCTACTTTGACTGGGGCTCCTAGTACATAATATCTATGTTCTTATTAACCCCTTCATATTTGTCATCAGAGGGGTTATCTATAAAAGTCAAAGGAGCGATAGGAAAGAGGTCAGAGTCAGGCACATAAGGACGTCAACTTTCTTCAAATGACAAACTTTATCAACATGCCCTTCTTTGTTTCAGTGGATGCCCTTGAGGCGCTTAGCTGCCGTTTTGGCCATGGGAGAAGGCGTTCAGCTTTAACGGGATTTGGCTTGATCTCTTTGTTAGCTGTCTTGGAGATCTCGTACTCATCCTCATTTGGCAGACTGCTGTCTGATTTTGGCTGCATATGGGGTCTGGTTTCGAGATGCAAATGGCTATGGAAGTGGCCATGGGGTCATCGTGGACTCCTTCCTCCAGGCTACAATTTAGATCCTTGATGGTAAAGGCTTAAGGTTTCAACATAACTCCTTGGGTAGTCTTAAGTTTGTGGATTTTGGCCACCTCTAGCAGAGCCTTCTTGATATCAATAAAATCTATAAAGAGCATTTCACTGATGTAATGTGCATCACCATGAAGGGGTGGGAGGCCAATCCAGTCATAATGGCAGTAATGGCGTCGTCAAGAGGTAAAATCTTAGAAAGTAACAGTGGCTGGGCTTCACTGTAGAACCAATTAATGAAGGTGGCAACTGACTCACATTTTCATGCTAGAGCACATAAAGTCCTGTTTTTAAGTTAGATTCTGCTTTGAGAAGAACTTTTCAATAAGCGCTTCCTTAACCTCTGCCCAGGTACTAAGGGTATCCGTATGAGGAACCATTACTTCTTGGGCCATATGACTTAAATAAGGGAGGATGTACTTGATTTTCTGGTGATCAGTGGGCCCTTCCATGGCAGATTCATAGAAGTATAGAAATAAAACAAACGATACCCTCACCCAGGTGAAGCTTGAGTTTAAAAGAGGGTTTAAAGGGGACTAGGTTACTTCCAGTGAGGGCATGATCAGCATAAGAGGCCCCATGGGAGCTGGAGAGGGACGCCGTTTGAGCTTAACCAAGCGTGATAAAGCTTTTACTAGTTGCTTTTATAATGCGGCTATCCTTGGGTCATCTCCAATGGTGAGAGTAGAAGGGCTAGCCATATAATCTTTTCTGTGAAATACAGGCTCTTCTTTAGTGAGCACCACTTGTTGGAATCATGGCACTCGTTGCTTGCATATGCTTTTAGGCACAGGATTTTAACAATGTAGCAGATGCTGGAGTATTGCAACTCTTAACAGCTGTTTAGGATTTTTGTTGGTAAAAGTAAACCATAGGTAGATGTTTTTAATAATTTAAAAGTAAGGATAAGTTATCACTTTAGATTGGATAGCACAATAAATAATTTATTAGAATAATGCCTCCCAAAACTTAGGGCACTCAGAGGCTAATAGTGAGATGCAATCAAGAATTTAGTATATGCAGGGAGAAGCGAGATTTAACAAATGGCGATTTGACCTATCAGAACTCTTGAAAATCTTTTCACCCCAATATGTCCTAACTTTGAGTGATTGGTTGAAAGCAGGTATGACAAATCCATGAGGTAATAATTTAATTTATTTATCTAATCAGACATCTTAGAATATTTTCATCCCAACTGATTACAAAATGTTTTAGTTGTTTATTGGTGGGTAAAATATCTTCACCCTTTGAACCCCTTCAGGTCTATAAAAGGGGTTGTTTTCTCTTAGGAGATAGCACTAAATTTAAGTTAAACGTCAACAAACTTATAAGTCAGTTCTCCTATTCCTCTGGGGTTTGGGGTAACTTTATTAGTTTCATAAAGGCTATTTGACCTAAGACTAGTAGTAAAAGCATTACTCCTATTTGAACTATTCCGCTGAAAGTTAGAATGGGAAATTTCTTTAATATTTAAAATAATTACCACTGTGTCATTATTATCAACTAGTGGAAAATGCGGTCGTCTGACAAGGGATAGGTTAATAGCAAAATTAAGTGAATTTTACTGTTTTCATAAATTTAATCCCTAAAATTATCATTGAAACTTATTTTACAATACCAAACTTGGCTAAATCAAATCTTGCTGCTTACTTTTCCCACTCAAGGTTGGGATATGGGGATTTGTTTGCTAAATTTTTTACCTGGATATACCGCAGGTCTAAAATTTTTCCAAGGGGAGCTCCCCTGTTGAACCCTTTGTTGAGGGAGGGGTTTAGCCCTTGCAACTATTTTTGATAGGCAGTCTTAAAATCTATTCAAACATGGTTGATTTTCTGTAGGTAATCCTCTGCAATTTAAGACATGATGGCTGGCTTGGGGTAAGGAATAGTACTGTGGGTTAGAAAGGGCAAACAATGTGGGAATGCTGTTACCCATTTCTCATCTAGGGTATGCCAAAGATCATAAAGTTGATAGAGAGGGAGATCTTTAGGGCTGACCCCTTTACTAGATCTAAATGTAACAGATGTGAATCTCAAGTTCCCATCCGCCAGCAACACAACCCTAAATTGGAGAGTTGCCTCTATCCAAATAATGGTAACGTGTATATGATCCAATGCCAAAATTGGTTATAACTGTTGGTTTGGCCCAATCAGGGAGCTATAATGGTGAACCAGTCCAACCACCCTCCACCACCAATGGAATCCACTGAAAACCATGTCACATTTTCACCACAAAGACCTCTGGATCAAAGCCTTATGCAAATCCAACCTCTGCCATCTGGGGATTTATCATGGCTCAGTCTACTGGGTCACTCTGGATTTATCAGGGCTCTGGCACTTGGTTCACACTACAGGCTGAGGTGCAAATTTGGTCCAGCCTCTTTGGACCAACTGGCTACATAAGGATTTTGGATACAAGTCTGAAAAGGGAGCAAAGCTCCATAAAGGTGGGCGGTACCTTGAGAGTGACACTCAAGGACCAACGTGAAATTTAAAATGGATAAACTATAAAATCTGTTATATATAAAAACTTACGCTCAAATTCAGTGTCAACAGGGTAAAATCCCAGGGTAAGGATCATCCCATCAATCCAACCTTGAAAAAAGGGAAATGAAACATAAGGGAGCTTAAATTCTCATTTTTATATAAAGTTTAAATGATTAAAGATAATGGATTGGAAAATTTCTCCAGCGCTTTTGCAACCTCAAATGCACTAAAGTAAAAGATCAATCATGAGAAACATTTTCCAGATCAACTGAACTATTTGGATCAACTGAATTATAAATTTTGTATCACTTCAAGGTAAATTCTATATGCTTTTTAAAAGATATACTGTGTGACAAATCATTTCATCACATCACCCCCACTAAGAGAGAAGCTGGGGGAGGCCCAATTACTTTACAGAACTCAGATCTAACACAAAATTCAAATAAGAATTGGTTTTTTAAGAAGGGATTTGGGAAGGCATGGGAACATATGGGTCTTAGATAAGCCAATGATCCCTCAGAGGTCTCCGTTGAGAGTTGCCTAGAACACTAGAGTCATAGCGCCCACTTTCACCTCCAACCAAGTTATCAGGAGTCATAAATCCAAAACTTGGATGATAAGCTTGGTGCCACTTGGGATGGAAATCACACCCATATAGAAGGCTTCTGATTGATAGCAGCTTGTCTAAAATTGACCTTGGAATAATGTAATTAATGTAAAGAGAGTGTCTATAACTCTCCAGTTCCCAGCGGGATGTTGAACGGTGCCCATACCAAACTCCAGGGAACTAGCAATTAGTAATAAGGTGAGTAAAGCCCCTCAGAAGGCGCTTGAGCTGAAGTAACTTAGGGCGAAGGTGGTTATTGATATGTAAAAGAACAAAACCCAGACTAACACCAAGGCGGTAGTGAACCCCAAAGTGGGGTCCATACCCAAGAGGTGCTCTGGGATGGAGTGCAAAAACGGCCTGGGATGGAGGTAACCAGGGCGGCCCAACGGTATACCTGAGTAGAGAGTTAGGGTTGTTAAAATCAAAATGGTTAATGTTGAGCAAGACCTCCTTGAAGAGGTCCGTGCACAGGTCAATCCAAGTTAACATAAAAGAAAAAAATATACTTAGTGAAGGTTATTTATTAAGGAGGAAGTTGACCAACGAAAGAGATTGGTCTTGAATAGACAAATTTTAAGGAAAATTGAGGGAGCAATTGATAGATGGAAGTGGTACTAAGCTGAGGTGCACCAATAAGTGCACGTTTCCATCAGGAAATATACTATAGCTGGTAATTGATTAAACTTGGGTTACTGATTGTAAGTAAAGCTGACCCAAGCTGGAAATTTAAAAGCTAAATGGGTTTCAAGAGCCTGTTCACCAAGTAATTATAAAGAACCATCGTTATTTGGTATGTGGCTGGTATGTTTTAATGCACCTGCTTTAATGCAGGGCCGAACTTCTCTTTCATCCCAGGACCAACCTGGGCATACCTCGCCTTAACCCAGCGTTGATCCAAGATATGTTTGAGGTCAGGGAGGCCTGCCAACTTCTTCTTGGACTCTGACAAGCAGCTTTATCCTTGGTGTTTGTCCCCATTATTATGTCATTCTCAAGCCAAGACATTACCCTTTCATCCTTTTGGGGCTCCACCCCCCCTCCAGGGGCTTGCGCCAGGGAAAAGTTCTTGTGGGCTGGGGCCAACTTCATAGTGGCAACGGTTTGCTTTGACTGAGATCCGGCGGCCTGGGGAAAACGCTTGTGGAAAACTTCAATCAGGTCTTGGGCATGTGTGCAGTTGCGCACTGATAACCAACTGTTTTCTGCTACATTAAACCCCTTCCAGGATACCAGGTGCTCCAGCCTTATTTTTACTTGGCGGGAGGCTACTATTTTCTCCACTTCCCACTCTAGCACCCAATCCACGAAAAACCTTGGGAGTCTCTGTTGGGGGGTCCTTGAACAACGCTAATTGCTTTTGTGAAAGACAGAAAAGATCCAAAACTAAGAGGGAAGATCTAACTGGTATGAGGCGTGGCCCACCTTTCTGACAACGCGGTAAGGCTATATCCTCTTTAGTCACAGATTTTTTTTGCATGGCTGCTTGATAGGGATGTTTTGAGCATCAAGCATCACAAGATCCCCTTCTTTGTACTCTGAACCCACTTGTCTTTTTCCATCGGCGTTCTCCTTATAAACTTTCATTGCCACCTCCAAACTTTTGGAGACCCCCTGGTGTAATTTCTTGATAGTCTTAGCAAAGTCCACAACCTCTTTAACTTTTGATCCACAACATGGCTCCATATTGAAGGCGGGGTTAAACCCATGGTTGGTGAAATATGGGGAACAACTGGTAGATGCATGTAACATGTTGTTATAGCTAAACTGGGCCATAGGAAGGTGCGAAACCCAATCTGAATGACCTGCGGCGGTGTAACACCACTGAAAATGTTCCTAGCACTGGTTCCCTCGTTCATTATGCCCATCTGATTGTGGGTGATAGGCAGTTAAACGGCAAGGTTAGATCTGAAGAGTCTTACACAACTTTTCCCAGAAGACAGAGGTAAACTGGGGTCCCCAATTGCTGATAATTTCTTGGGGGGGGGACCCCAAAAAGTGCAAACATATGAGTAAAAAAGAGCCTAGTCATTTCAGCCTTGGTTACTGTGTGCTGCAAGGAATAAAGTGGGCGAACTTTGTAAAACGGTCCACCACTACCATGATGGCATCATAACCATAGAGACAGAAAATTTACAATGAAATCCAATGATAGGGAAGTCCAAGGCCCTTCAGCCTTTTGAACTGGTACCAAAGACCCCGCTAGTGGTTGTCAATTTGGTTTCATTTGTTTGAGATCAGGCATCCTTTATAATACCTGCTCACCTGAGCAGGTAACCCTTCCAATTGTATGTGCATCAAATTATCTCCAAAGTCTTTGCTTTCCCAGGATGACCAACGGCGATTCCATCATGTTGGTCCCAGATGATTTCCAGGTGAAGTGGTCTGGCGGGAACCCATAGGCTCCCCTGAATTCACACATTTCATTTTTTAAGTGGTAGCCTCTGGTGATGTCCTCCTGATTCAATGCGCTCTTAGCAAGGACCATAGTATATTTGGCTAACAAAGGCTGAGAAAGAAATACTTTTCTGAACATACTGTATTCTTCCACATTTTCCAGAGGAGAGAGTGCTGGCCCATGGGCCAATGAAGAGAGAGGTTAAAACACAATCTTACCTAGTGGAATCATCAACTGGGTATTATGCACCTCTACCTCCTTCGGATCAGGAGCTAATGCAGGGTTGCAGCTTAAAGCGTCTGTTAAACCATTCTCCTTGCCCTTAGTAAACTCATAAGAAAATGAAAATTGGTCAAGGGTCTCATGCCAGTGGGTTTACCGTGGGGTCAAGACATGAGGTGCACGGTAGTACAGCAAGGCACTGTGGTCTATATGTATGTGGAAGGGTTGGGAAGAGCCATGCAGGTGATGATGCCAATAAGTCAAAGCCTCCACTACTGCTAATAACTCTTTGTCATAATAGCGTAGCTTAACTCAGGCAGAGACATCTTACTAGAAAAATATCCCACTGGATGATATATTCCATCTTAACCTACTTTTAATAAGGCAGCTGCTATGGCGAAGTTGTGGCATCAGTAGACAAAATGAACTCCTTTTAAGGATCTACATGGCGAAGGATGGACGTGGACAACAGGGTTCACTTTACTTCTTGTTTAGGATCAGCCAAAATGGGGGAACACTGGAGAACTTTTGCCCCACTCGCCTTATACAAGGGCGCTGCCACTTCAGAAAGATTTGGTGTGAACTTCTTAAGGAACTTAAACGTCCCCAAAAGACTCCTCAATTCCCTGACCAAAGTTGGGGTGGGCCACTCACAAATCACCTTCTCCTTGCCTGGAGTTATCATGTGTCCTTGGTCAAAAATGACGCTGCACAGAAAGGTGACCTGGAACTTGAAGAATTCACAATTACTAATCTTCAGCGTAAGGTTGGTTGCCTTTAAATGCTCCACCGCTTGCCAAAGGTGTACTGATGGGACTCCTGATCAGGGGAAACACCTGAATATCATCCATTTAGGCAACCGCGCATACCCCCCATCAGGTCCCCCAGAGCCGCATCAATATGGCGTTGAAAGATAGCAGAGGCATTATTAAGCCCAAAGAGCATGTACCGAAGTTAAAAATCCCTTTTCTGGTACAAATTATGGTTGCCACTCCTGGCCCTTCTTAATCCGGATTTAATTGAACGCATTTAGGCAATCCAGTTTGGAGAAGACTTTCGCCTTCTCCACATAGCGTGAAATCTGTGAATCAAAAGGGATGGGATGTAAATCTGGTACAGTGACATTGTTTAGGTTCCCATAATCTCTGCATGGGTGTAAAGTACCATTGGATTTCTCCACGAAGAGAAGTGGGGAGCATGCTGGGAGGTATGCTGAAAAATAGAGCCTTTGGATAACAGCTCCTTAACCCACACATCTAATGCTGCTTCTTTCATACGGTCAAAGGGTAAATTGGGAAGATATATGCACCAGATCTACAGTGAGCTTAAACTTGAAATAAAACTCATAATGAGAAGGCAATAAATTATCTGAAGCCGCATCAAATGAAGATTCCAGACCCTCCAAAGAGAAAGGTAAAGGTACCTATAGTGAATGTTTCAACAATGGAGCGAGACTGAGAGTGTGGATATTGGGCCAGTGGGGCAGATCGCCCTGAAAATTAGCCTCAGACAAGAGAACAATTAATATACGAGTTCTTTAATGTTAAGGACGGGGTAATGTCTTTCAAGTAGGTCCTGACGTCAAACTTTCGCCACCACTCTACTCCAAAAATAATAGAGTACAAGAGGTTTTTGCTTGCTTGGAAGTGTTCATCAAAAAATACTTGCCCACTTGATAATCCACTAACCCTAGTACCTTCAGGGTGGGAATACCTTGAGAAGCCCCTCCCCTAACATACCACCGGGAAAGTAACTAAGCTCAAGGTAGTTGGCTAGGTCCTGGTCAATAAAATTCTCAGAGGCTCCAGTATCCACCAAAATAGTAGTGCTGATTTTACCTGAAGGGAATGAGAGGGTAGTAGTTAAAAATATCCAGAATGGTCTTTATTTATAGCAGACAACTCCAACCCTTTACCACAAAAATCTTCTTCAGGTGTAAACATACCTCCTGGGTACGTTTCTGCATCAAAGAATGGAGAGGGATAATTGTCCACTCTTACTAATGAGGTCACATATTCCACCATATCCTCAGCAACTGAATAAAAAATTTTTATATAGAAAGTAACTCCTTTTCCACCTCATATGTTATGTGGATCATAGTTGTGGTCAAGCGTGAGCTATCTGGAATGATTTGATATACTGAAATGTGGTCCATATCTGAGTCATAAGAGAAGACATATGGCTCAGTTGGATATATGGAAACGTCATTATAAAACGCGTTTTGGGCTGAAAACGGCACCATACCCATTTTAGCGGTGGGTAGTGCACTGTTATCCAGGGCCATCATCACCAGGCCCTTCTTCAATGATACTACCTGCACCACCCAAATGAGGTGCTGAGGAAAAAACAATTTTCTTGTGTCAATTTTGTGAATTTCAGTGGAAAGCCAGGTAATCATGACTCTTGGATCGCAAAGCATCTGCATCCACCAGGTACATGCAAGAAGGATGGGTACTTTCCAGTTAAAGGTAGCACAAATATCGCTGAGGTGATCCAAACTTTGGGAAAAATAGAAAACAGTGGTGAGACCACCACGGCCGTGACCAACAGCTGGTGCACCCTGTTTGCACTTCATGAAAGTCCCACATGAGAAAAATTGGTGCACATAAAGTAAAGTAGTTGATCAACTAATGTAAGAAGAGTTTCTATAACTCTCCAGTTCCCAGCAGGGTGGTGCACAGTGCCCATACCCAATGCCAGGGAACTAGTTGTTAGTAATAAGGTGAATAAAGCCCCGCAGAAGGCGCCTAAGCTGAAGTAACTTATGGCGATGGTGGCTATCAATATATAAAAGAACAAAACCTAGACTAACACCAAGGCGGGAGTGAACCCCAAAATGGGTTCCATATCCAAGAGGTGCGCTGGGTTGGAGTGCAAAAGCGGCCCAGGCTGGAGGGAACCAGGGCGGCCCAATGGTGCACCTGAGTAGAGACTTAGGGTTGTTAAAATCAAATGGTTAATGCTGAGTAAGACCTCCTTGAAGAGGTCCGTGCACAGGTCCATCTAAGTTTACTTAAAAACATATACTTAGTGTAGGTGTTTTTATTAGTGAGGAAGTTGACTAATGATAGAGATTGGTCTCAAGTAGATAAATTAAGGAAAGTTGGGGGAATAATTGATAGATGGAAGTGGTACTAAGCCGAGGTACACCAATAAGTTCACGTTTCCATCAGGAAATATACTATAGCTGGTAATTGATTGAACTTGGGTTATTGATTGTAAGTAAAGCTGACCCAAGCTGGAAATTTCAAAAACTGAATGTGAGACCCTATTTGCCTAGTAATCAAAGAAAACTATCATTATTTAATATGTAGCTGGTTCATTTTAATGCACCTGCTTAACGCAGGGCCAAACTTCTCTTCTATCCCAGGACCAACCTGGCATACCTCGCCTTAACCCAGCGTTGATCCAAGGTATGTTTGAGGTCAAGTAGGCCTGACAACTTCACCTTCTTGGCCTCCTGACATGCAGCTTTATTCTTGGTGTTTGTCCCCATTATTATGTCATTCTCAAGCCATGACAATGAATGGAAATCCCAAGTTCCTATCCACCAGTGACGCAACCCTAGATTGGAGTGTTGCCTCCATACAATAAGGGTAACGTGTATATTATCTAATTCTAAAATTGGTTATACCCATTGGTTTGGCTCAATAGTCTGAGGTATGGCGATGAACCTTTTTAAGCACCCTCTACCATTGATGGAATCCATTTAACACCATGGCTCATCCTCACCACCAGACCTCTTGATCAAGGCCTGGAGCCAATATGGCCTCTGCAACCTTTAAATTCATCAGAACTCAGTCCACTAGATCACTCTGGTTATACAGGGCTCTGGTACCTTGTTCATGCTACAGGCTGTGGCGCGAATTTGGTCCAGCCTCTTTGGACTGCATGGTTATATTGGGGAATTAGGGTACACGTCTGAAAAGAGAGTAAAGCTACAATAAGTTGGGTAGTACCTGAGAGCACCACTCAATCAAAGCAAAAATTTAATGCGGTTAAACTTAAAAACTAAGTTAAATCTAAACTTGCGCTTTATTTCAGTGTTGACAAAATAATGATTCTAAGGTGAGGATTGTCCCATTGATCCCACCTTGAAGTAAGGGAAGTGAGTTTATAGGGATCATAGATTGTTAATCTTTTTTTAAGTTTAAATGATTAGCAATAATGGATTGGGAAACCCCTTCAACGCATTTTCAACCTCAAATGCACTAAATTAAAAAAATTAACTGAGTGAAAAAAACATCCAGATTGACTCATTTATTAGGATCAACTAAATTATAAGTTTTTTATCACTTCAAGGTAAATTCTATATGTTTTTTATAAACACTGTGATGAATCATTTTGGCACTCTGAAGGGTTGTAAGGTTCTATCTTAGCTTGATAGTGATCCTGGAAACATACATCAACGGCAAATCTAAAGCATAATTGGACCACAAAATGTATACAGAATCGTCATCAAAAAGGTTGTCAAATTATTAACTCTTCCTACCTTGAGGTTAAATTCTATTTTTTCATTAATATGTACATTGTAATTTGGATACTCAGTACAGGTGGACTGAGTGAATGTCCAGAATTTCTTTTCTGACACAGACTATAAGAAAAGAAATCACATAGTTAGTCAAAGAAAAATAATTCTAGTCATAGGTGAGCAGCAAACACTAGAAGCTAGAGAGGCATATTGTTCAGGTCCTTTAGTGGCCTGAAAGAAGTGTGGGATGGTAGTGATGACTGTGCCAAGCTGTTCTCATGGGTGTCTACCACTCCCTGAGGGTAAAATATGGGAAGGAAGGGGAGCGTTTGATTGGGCATGATGCCTGTCAAACAGCTTTCCTATGAGCTTGAGTTGCACGGTTATGGACCCCAAGGCAAGGGGCAATTCTGGGTAGCTGTGCTTTGGCGCACCTGCCTACAATAAATGCTGTGGTTTGCTGAGTTGTCCTAAGGCTCAGCTGGCTTCCAGTTTGTTCAGCATGAGATGGCTGATGACAAAAGTATCCATGCAATAAAATTACATTTGATTTAAATTAGTTCCAAGGCTTCCTGGACAAAAAGGGTCAAGAAAGCAAAACTATAAAAAAAGCATGTGACAAAGGGAAGGGCTATAGCTTCTCCCGCCTCAGGGGCCTTAAACCTGGGGGCCATTGGGTCTTGTCTCCTGCAGGGGAGATGAGAGGCATATTGCCTGTCTTGGCTGGTGTAGACGGTCTGTCCAATACTTAAAATGGCTGGGCATATGTCAGTTTCAGGGTAATGCAAATTACACCCAAATCGTAGTTATCCAACATCTGGTGGAGCTTAAATTTCTTTAGCCCTAGTGCAGTGATGGGCAGTACCCCAGACTTTCATTCCGCAAAGTTGCCTGCACTAGGAGTCTTTTGAGTTTTTGTAAAACTCAAGAAATCATAGTCAATTGGACAATACACGCCATGCATTGACTAAAGTTGCATTGGCTACGAAATGGGTTAAGTGTACACTGGAGTTTAAGAATCAAAAAATAGTCCAATTGCAATGAGAAACACTTCAAGAAGCGGCTAGTCAGGAAACACAAGGCGACTATACTTATAAATTATATTTCTAGACTTAATCAAGAGGTTAAACCATCATGTTACACAGAAAAGCAGATATAATATAAGAAACCAGTTGATTTGTCCATAGGACACCTCCATTTGTAGTTATTATTATAAGCTATATAATTCCAACCCACAGAGGAAGTGGCAGAGGAATAATTTATAAAGCCATTTTAACTATACTAACTGATTGAAAAGACCTTGTTGACTATATTACAGATGATGTGCTTTCTCAGCTTTTAGAGAACTTCCTAATAACAGTTCCAGATCCTGACTCCACCTGCTAAAAACTACACAGCAAACTAAGTAAAGACTAGCCTATGTGCACCCTAATGTTACTACCATGATGAAGTTCATATTAAATCAGGGGGTGCAGAAGTTTACACTATAGGCTAAACCTAAAAGGGTCTTAACCATCTTAAATATTAAAGAATATATCTCATGTCAACATAAATCATGACAAATGGGGAAACTAGGTCAAATGACTTAGAAAAAGCAAAAAGTCGTTATACTATATTATTGTTTAATATGTAAAGACCTTGGGACAGCGTACACAAGTAATTTGACTTTATAAAAAGCTTCAAAAAGTCAGCTGTTCCCATAATCAAGCAAAAATTTATACCTGGTTATATTGGGGCTAAAGTTGGACTTTTCACTAGTAGGAATAAAGCCCTAACCTTGAGTTTATGTTCTATTTAATTGAACACATAACAGCTTATATCTATTATTAACAGGTACTGTGGCTACACCTGAGTTTGCTAAACAGCACATGAATTAAATCAGATAAAAAGTATAGAGTAGATAATTACTAAACCGCCTACCCAAAACCATTGACAACATCAAATTAACAATCACCAACCGCTTGGTAAATTCAAATTGAACCTATTGGATCAGCTAAAGTACCAACCACATGCCCAAACCCAAATGAAACTATCAAATCAAACAAAATTATTAAAGCTCTTGCCCAAAATCATCAAGCCTATCAAACGAACCAAAAAAACCATTAAACTCTTAGCTGAAACAAAAGGCCTATTAATTCAACCTAATATCTATATCTATACAACCTATTGGCAAGCCCATTAAACCTATGGAATCAACCAAACTTCAATAATTGCTAAAACAGGATATTATTTTGATTTTCTGTTACACTTATCTACCTTTTCATATATTATATAAGACTTTTGATTTATTTGCAATGAAGTAAAAAGAACAATAAAATTTATTTAAAGATGATGTAATGAAAAAATATCATATATTGTGATAAAAATCAAAGCGATTAAGATATAGTAAATAAACAAAAAGTCTTTATTGTTTAAAAATAAAAACTTCTACAAATAATTGATCATATTTACTTACTCAATGATCAATTACATACTATAATCTAGAATAGCGAAGCAATGAATAATAGCTGTTTATGAATAGACTTAATGAGCTACATATTAGTCTAAAAATTGATTTCTCACAATTTAAGGTAAAATGACTCATTCTGGGCTAAAGTGATTGTATCAATTTTCTGATGATTATAGCAGTACAAACATGAAGATCTTTCTCTGCTCAGCATAACATTCCAAGTAATTTATTTGGTAGATTAAAAGCAAACACTTAATCGCACACCAAAGTCTTGCTCCAATGTTATCAAATCCCCCACTGACTGTCCCAGCGTGGGGCAGCGGCAAAACTCCACCCTCCATTTTCCATCTGACAGGAAAACGTGCTCAGACTGGCTCGCCCAGTCATTCCAAACCCTTGGGATGATTTTTTCCTCCCAAGGATCTTGATGCCCATCTCGCCCAAACCCAAGCAGTGCCCTGCTGCCCCCTGGTGCTCCCCCAGAGCAACATGTATTTTGGCCTTAGGGTCAAATATGGGAAATTCTTCCCCTAATGACCAAGCCATTATCAAAATGGCTCAGGCAGTGATAACACCAGCCTGTTTTATTGACTTCCGCCCCTATAAGGGGTACTTTGATCTTGTCTTCCCCTGTGAAGCCAATGCAGCTACTGCGGCAATGGTGCCACTAATACTCAATAATATTCCCCTCCCAACAACTCAGACCTGGCTCCCAATGGACACCACCTTGGTGGTCCAGTTCGCTGGTTTGCCCACCCACCTCCCCCCCAAAGTGCTCCACCAGGAGCTGATGGAAGGTTTGGCAGCCTATGGCGCCAACACCATCTTACAATTTGTGGTCCCAAATGGGGCCACACGCCTCGCTGGGCCTCAAACATATGCCACAATCAGCCCTAAATTTATGAAAATTTCTTTGGCAATTACACCTCGCATCACCATCCCATCTGCCCCCGACCATCCATTCTGGGCCTGTGTCAAGGGCGGATGGATGATTTGTCCATCCTGTTTTGAGTTAGACCTCTCAAAACACAAATGACCATACTCAGAAACTTCCCCTGATGCCAAAAGTTTGCCTGACGCCCACCAATCCGCCGCCCACTCCGCGCCAACTCTGACATGGGGTACAATCCTATCTTCCCCTCCTCCAATGCATGATGCTGCAGCTGCACCTGCAGCCACCAATCAGCATCCACCTAGCCCCAGGGACACACATGATTCTTCCAATCAAGAGCAGGATTGGACCCCAGTTCAATCCTAGGCAAATTCCAGAAAACCAGCCAATCCTCAACCATACACCGATTCCCATTCCAATTCAACCAAAACCTATGGGAATATTTGGATGAAAACAATAAATCAGGTAACGTTGTCAACAAACTGTCACTGCAAGTCAAGCGGCTCTGTAATGCAGAATGGGATGCAAAATTCCCACCTCAGATATATGTCCCACAATATAACGCCAAACTGTTCTACAGCGACCACCAGCTTGCAGTAGAAGCAGCCGCCACACAGATTGCTATCCGCTCCACAAAGCTTCCACCAAATCTGTGGCTGCACTCACAGGAGGTATACCACCTCCCGTTATCCCCATAGATCTTACTGCACAAAGTAAGATCAACATGAAAATTTTACACAAAAATGTCACTGAAGCCATCCAGAACGTGGTAAAAGTAGCACAGAATCCAAAAGCAAAATAACCTGAACCAACATTGCCACGTTTGTTAAATTCCCAGATGCCCACCTCAAAGCTGAAGATGATTTGGCCAAATATATCGTTGGCATTATGATGGCTA
This sequence comes from Massospora cicadina, assembly GCA_022478985.1. NCBI lineage: Eukaryota > Fungi > Entomophthoromycota > Entomophthoromycetes > Entomophthorales > Entomophthoraceae > Massospora > Massospora cicadina. Next base: position 135,468 of record JAKSZP010008065.1, on the reverse strand, counting down.
ACAACTATTCAGAAGTTCCAGTTATCAGGGATATTGAACCCCATACCACCGATGCCCCCACACCCCTACTATCTGCCTTAACATGCACTTTACTCTGGAATGAGATGGATGCAGCTGAAGACAAGCCCCCCAATCCCCCCTCCCCATCTACCATGGAGGGATAGCAGTATTCACTACCCACCTGGTTGGATATTTGTCAGGTATGATTCAATCAATCCATCCATCCATTTTGGGCGTTTTGTTTGAATCATTAATTTTTTTATTATGATTTTAGTTTTGGTTTGGTAATGTCCATCCCCTGGTCAGCTTACCTCGGTTAAATAAAAATATAGTAGTACAAACATAAATATTTAGCCATATGTCATGCAAATGGTAATAATGCATCATTTTAATGAACGATTTGATAAATTTCTTACCTTTTAATGATCAATGCGTTACAGTTGAAGTTTTTTATAATGAGCTCCTATCACCCCTTTTTATACTCACCTAATCCTCAACTCACTATGCAAAATTATAAGCAAAGCTCAGATAGGAAATGTAAAATTATGTTTTTTGAGATAAACTGTTATGATAAGTATGTGTCATTAGGATTTTAGTTATTTTAAATCTCAAGGCTTGAAAGAATTGAGACTATTAATTTATATATAGCTATCCATTGAGTGGTACGGCATTAATTACTGAGCTTTAGATGAGATAGGTCCTAGTATTTTAGTATTATTTAACTAATTTATACTTGGATATCTAAAAATTGAGATCTAAGGCTCAATTAAAGTGGTCAAGATTATATCAAGGCTTTGTAGAACCCTTGTATTAGATTCTAATCGCTTTAGTGAAGTCACGTGTATAAGTAACAAAATTGTAACTGATCATAGCAAATTTAGATATAATTATAAGGCATGGACCCCTATTTTTGAGTTTACCTTTTACCAATAAAATCACCTAATCCTTGAATTTCTTACTGATCTGTTGCAAGTGTCTCACATTTAGGCGCAAGCAAGCATTTTATTATCTAATATAAGCAAAGAATCTTTAGAGACCAACTAAGTTAGTATTTATAATAATTTAAAATGAATACCAACCATTATGAGGCACTGCCAACCTATGCTACCATAAACCGTTTCTCCAAAGGATAAGTTGTCTAAGCTAGCTTGCTATTTGCATCTTCTCAGGGCTCCCCCATGACCCTTTGGCATTCCTTCTTTCCTTACATTATACCGCCGGTGGACTTGTGTAAGTCCAAGGGAACTTCCCCTTTGCATGGATCATGCAATTTTACATTTCCAAATAAGAAAGGTCTGAGGAGTGTGGATGTACCCTTCATCACCCAGAGCGACCACACACATGTGGTAGACAAGCGCTGGGTAACAGCGCTCCCTCTGAAGATTCCTCCCTCAGTTCATGTGCTTGCCTCCACTGGACTAGTCCACCAAATTCAGGATATAAGCACCAAAATCATTGGTAACCATCTTCCCCACGAGCAGGAGGGACTTTATAAAACCAATGGCGCTGAATCCTTAGAACAAAAGCTGATATGTCTGAAATCAATGTGAATAAAGCCTGGCAGTTGAGAAATTAATAGTCAAAAAGGAAAAAGTATCAAATTCTTAGCTAAAATCGCTGTAAAAATTTACTTTGGTTGTTATCAGCAAGCAACACAGTAACCTTTTTACTGCACAGGTTCAGTTTCCTTGTGCACTTCGTCGTGTTGTTTAGAATGAATGAATTATCTATCAATAATAGTATGGAGACTATTATCTGTAGTTGAGTATGAATCATATTTCAGCCCAACGCTCAATCAGTATTCCCAATCAAGTACTAGTGAAGTCATACTCATAGGGATTTGTTCCCTTGCTCTTGTCCACCCAATCTTAGCTGAGATACCCTAGTGACAGTCTCTTTGGTCCAACACACAGTTGGCAGCTATCCCTAATTGTGGTTCTTTCTTCTCTAGATCCCCAATCATATATTTACTCTATTCTCTAAGAGTCTTCCAATTATTGCCCTCTGCAATAATATCCTTGAGACAGAATAACACAATGGAAGCTGATGATAGCTTAACTATATACTGAATGGATAACTTAGAATGTGTTACTAAATGCTGTTTTTGGATCTTTTTATTATAGTGAATCCTATGGGAGTATATAGTAGGGAATTCGCTGTCTAACCCTCAGTTGACACCTATTCAGTGAACTGGCAGCCATCGCCATTAAATCCATCCTTGTCTCGGCTTTAATGGTCTTCTCCATCCTGGTTAGGATTCTGTCATTGGATATCCTTGAGACCTAAAATGGAAAGAGTTAGAAACTGTGTCCCTAACGTTTTCCTCTTGATCCAAGTGAACCAACCATATTTGGCTAGCGAGCTGCTTAAGTAATGAAGCTTATTACCCATTAAGGCAGGTCATTCACCAACCATTCGATTTGCTAGTTGCAGGCGGCATTACTCACCTCACAACTTGCTATTCATTCCCAATCAGTTGGTGATGAAACATGACCAATACCAATTGGTACACCTGATAGTTAATCACTATCAGATGCCCCTATTTCTACAGCAACTCCACCCGATGAGATTTTAAGTATTCATCCAGATCAATCCCTGATGGATACAACCAGGCGAATATCTTAAATTCCCCAAACATAGTTACTCTGAAACTCGGGCCAGTTGATTTCCAATTCACTTTGCATTAGGGATTTTCCCCTAGCGATACCAAGTAATCTAGCAGGCTGTGAATATGGGCAAAAATCTCAACAATCGCTAATGGTATTGAGCCATTGAGCAGTATAATTACTGATGCCAAGCTCCCTTGAAATTGTCAGGGACAATCCCCAATGAGCAGGTATCACCATTGAGGACTGTTACCAATAGTTTTAAACCCCCATTTCAAGAATTGGGATTGGTGCCTGATGTAACCCATTTGGCTGAACAAACGCCCCAGCGACTGAGCATGGGTGGGATGGCCATCCCAAACCCATTTCTGACCTGTTGGGATGCCCCTTTATGGGGTGGCCCTGGGGAAATCCCGTTTCCAGTCTGGCCAGATGCCATCATGCTAACTGACATAAACGTAGTGGAGCCTTGGGTCAGGTATTTGCGGACAAACCAATAGTGACTTAGCCTGCTTCCAAATCCTTTGATGCCAGTTCAGATTAATATCTTTTCACCCCACCCTTAAAAATTTGCTGAGTTAGATTGAATTTGAGGGCCCCAATCCCAGCTTTGACAAGCTGACCCTAATTGAATACTATATAATTAGTCACATAGAACTGAGGAAACTGTTGGTCAATTCTTTACTTTACTTTCTATTAAAATTTCTGATGGTGACCAAATTTTTTTATTTTACTTCAATTCTTCTTGCCGAAGTCCCAATGGCACTAACTTAGTGGCCTGTTGGCCCCTATACTGGATGGGCTATAATAGTTTTTATGATCACAATCACTCCCATCATAGTCAACTGGATCCATCGTGTAAGAACTTTCTTGGAATTTAATTCCAATAATGAAGCTATTCGCTATTAGGATATTGGCATTCTTTGGCCTCACATATCTCACCTTCAAGTAAAAATCCGCCCCTTGTCTCTGCTTTGGTGATGAACCCTTCCACTGGAGATCCCAAAGTAGTTAATACAGTAGTTTAACCCCCTGTAGTAAGGCCCGCAGGGTCTGAAATTGTATCTTTTGGTTAATTACTGGGTTTCTTTTCATGATCGTCCTACATCTATGAGCCATTGTTGTCCAATTTCCCACACCATATAACGTTGTTTGAGCGGCAATGCCACTGGCATTCTGGCTTGCTTTTTGGGTGCTTATGCATCCTGACTGGAAGGCCGGTTTAAACTTTTTATGCCTTTTTCCTGACAACTTGATTCTTTTTCTTTAGTACTAGATCTGACAACTTTATTCTTGCTGTTTTAAAAGATGGTGTTTACCCGTCTTGGTTCTGATATTAGGTTTGCAGTCTGCATCATATCCTTCACTCCCAAATTTGATTGCCTTGTAGCTCTTAGTTTCAGTCACCACCCCATGGCTTTACACCTAGACAGTTGCTTCCCCACTGCTACAGATGAATTACTCATCTTGATCTCAAAATGGATTTTAATCAAGCCAAGTCCAGTTCTCATAACTAGCAGAGACACCTTCCTCATCCTTTGGTGGATGAAATTTACTTTAGTAAATTTTCTCACATAAAGTGATTATTAAAGTTCTTTTATATCTGCAGCGTCCTTGAGGTACTTAAAATGTAAATCAAATTAATATATAAGGGTATATAAATTCTCTCCTTTTCCAAGTGGCATATATTTTACCTTAACAAGTTTTTAAGACTTATTTATTAACAGGGTTTACTCATGATGCGAGTAAACTTGATAAAGTACACCATCTAGATATAAATATAATCTCCAAGTTTATTTTGGAAAAAGTGATATAGTTTGATCTTAACACTTAAGGTGTTATCTGAATGTCATATTTATTATTCTTACCTCTTTAAAAAGACTAAACTATGAATAGTCCTAAAAATTAGATAGCAATAGCACAACCAGTAATAAGGATATAAAATTATATAACTGTTGGAGCCTTATCAATATATCAAGGCTTTAGATATATAACTGACTTGTGTTAAGTTTCTAAATCTCAAGCTTTATTGTTTTTGAGTCCCATGGCCAGGTTTGTCTTACTACAGAGATCATCCCCCTAAGCCTTTTTAGGGCTCATATATGCTTAGTGAATAACATTTGTGGGATGCCCAGAAGACAACCTTAATAGGTCAAGAGTATACCGTTTCAAACTCCAGTTTAAAATTCTCTCTCTTTCCTAGGGTATTGACTTACTTGATATATTTTATTTATAATTAAATAAAATTTCCTCTGTATAGACTTATCTTGATACCATATTTATTTTTTCTTGTTTTTTTTCTAAAAAGAGATTAGGGTATTAGTAGTATTAGGATATTATACTTATATCATTTAATAAGTCCATATTTTAGTTATAAAATGATACTAAAAATTTATAATAATATTATGAAATAGAAACTAGGCTATTTCTATATTTAATTTATTCCAAAAATTAATGTGCAGCTAGCATACTATCAGATATCCAGTTAAGTAATTATGAGTACTTTATAGGTACAGGATATATGGACCAGCATTTTGGAGCTTGTGACTGATAGCCAATCCTTGACACAGAGCAATATATAAGCGTAAAATCATGGCAGGTCCTCCTCCTCATCTGGAATACTAATATAATAAAGGGAACAAATCCCACTAGAGTTCTTACACTTGAATAACCTACCCAGTATAGGAAGGATGATTTATCCAGCGCTATATCATGAACCCTTTTATATACCAGTTGGAAAAAGTGCCTTTCAAGTTGAAGTAGGAAGAACATTACCAGTAAAAAAGAAAACATACTATTAAGAAGAGAATTTTCTTCTTTACATTATGAAAGCTGATTACAAAAACCTCTGTTCCAACTCAATCTTACTATATATTTTAACCTCCTAGATTAACTTGGAATTTATTCCAAGAAATTTACCTTTTTCAGATAAACACAATCCCAAAAAACTCCTTTTTGGTTTCCTCATCTCTAGGGTACCATCCTCCTGAAATAGGGGTTTCTATAAAATGGTGTGAACCCACAACTATACCTCCTTATGCCACATTTCGCTGAAGCTCACACCCCAATGCTGTCCTCCATGGTCCACCAGCTAAAACGGGCGCCAGACAAAAGTTACCCAAATCTTCCTCCCCTTCTGATATGGCTTCCTAGGCTGTTAGCTGAGATGCTATATTAGGAATTTCTATTCTAATAATCCCTTTATCTGGACCATTTGCAAATAAAGATGCGTGGCGGCTTCCTTTTGGGTTGGGCACCACTAGTGCTAAAAAATAACATGGTGTGATATAAGAACTGGGTCTTTCCATAAATGCAAGTCTTTTGAATTTTGCAATTTAATTTGAGATTTGTTTTTCAAAGCTGAGTTAATTTACCTTAGGGTCCTGTTAGGCTTTCCCTAATAAAGGTGAATCCTTGATTTTGGTTTCCTATTTATTTATTTCTCAATCTTAATATTATGCTCAGATCCCTTAACATTACTTTATTAATTTATGATATGTTTTGCAAAATTGGACTTATTAAATAAGGGTCTATAGCTAATAAATTTAAATTCCCATTAGCCAAGCTACTCAAAATGACTTTTTCAAATAGTGAGACAATGATCTAGGAATAATTCAGCCCTCTAGTGAACCACTAACCTAAGGGGTCTATTCTTGGCTCCAATTGGGGAGCATGCGCAGATATCTTAATATGTCCCTAATTTTCATTGTTACATCAATTAGTGGTGGGATTTTTGTCCATATTCTCAGCCTGCTAGATTACCTGGTATCACTAGGGGAGGCTTCCTAAGGTGAAGTGAATCAGAAATCAGTTGGCCCGAATTTTGGAGTAACTATGTTTGGGGGATTTTGGGATTTCGCCTGGTCGTATCCATCAGGGATCAATCTGGACAAATACTTAAGATCTCATCAGGCGGAGTTGCCAATAAAATAGGGGCATCTGATAGTGATTAACTATCAGGTGTACTGATTGGGATTGGTAGGGTTTCATTGACTGATTGGGAATGAATAGCAAGTTGTGAGGCGAGTGATGCCACCTGCAACTAGTGAATTGATTGGTTGGTGAGCGACCTGCCATAATGGGTAATAAGTCCCATTACATAAGCAGGTCACTAGCCAAATATGGTTGGTTCACTTAGATTGAGAGGAAAACGTAAGGGTCACGTTATCAGACTCCTTCCATTTTAGGTCTCAGGGATGTCCAATGATGGAATCCTAGCCAGGATTGGGGAAGACCATCGCTGCCAAGATGAGGATGGGTGATTCAATGGCAACGGCTGCCATTTCATCAAAGAGGTGTCAACCAAGGGTTAGACAGCTGAATTCCCCACTAAATATATTCCCTAGGATTCACTATAATAAAAAAACACTGGATAATACAGAAGATAATAAGAGTAATTTAGTTCTAGAATATCCATTTAGTATATAGTTAAACTATCATCAGCTTCCATTGTGCTGTTCTGTCTCAAGATAATTATTGCAGTGTGCATTATTTGGAAGACTCTCAGAGAAGAGTAAAGATCTGAGCAGGGATCTAGAGAAGAAGGAGCCACAATCAGGGATAGCTGCCAACTGTGTGTTATACCAAAGAGACTGTCACCAGGGTATCTCAGTGAAGATTGGGTGGTTAAGAGCATAGGGAACATATCCCTACAAGTATGACATCATGAGTATTTAATTGGGAATACTGGCCGAGCGTTGGGATGAAATATAATTCACACTCAACTACAGATAATAGTCTCCATACTATTATCAATTAATAATTCATTGTACTATACAATGCAATGAAGTGCATGAGGAAATGGAACCTGTTCAGTAAAAAGGTTACTAGGGTTGCTTGCTGATAACAACTGAAAGTATATTTTTACAAGTTGGTGCTCAATACAGGGGTGTAGTTGATTTGAAGAATACAGAAAATGATGTTCTATGAAGATGTTTCCAATTTTGGAAATAAGTTACTAAAGGAAGTTACAAAGATTGAACGTGAAGAGGATCACGTTCAGTGGAGTTCTTCCAGCTCAGAAGTGGATCTCTGAGTGAAGCAAATGAAGATACTCAATTTCAGGGAAAAGTACTCGCAGCCTAGATATGGAACTATCTAGAGCTGCAAGGAAACCAGTTCCAACGGACATCTACTTGAGATGAAGAGAGCAGCAGGGCCAACTTGGGTTGAAATTGGGCTCGCTGGAAATAGTCCCAAGGAACAGCAGGATCAACTCAGGGTGAAATTGGATCCGCTTTAGATAGTCCTGAGGAGAGAATGTTTAGATGAGGCATTTGAAGAACTAGGAACCAATTAATCTGGAGAATTGGATTGCTATACCAATGAAGATATGAAGGCAAAACAGGAAATGATTAATCTAAGACAGTGGAGAAAATCATTTGAATCAATAACACTCAACCAATGATCAGAAGTTACTGGAGATGAGCTCATCAATTCAAGAAAAATTGGATGAAGCTAACGAGGGCAGAATGATCTGTGTAATTAAGGATAGCCACAAAGGCTGAAAAACGTTTTCAGGAGAAAAACAATCTGGACAATCAGATGAAACTGTTGGCTAATGTGATAAGAGGATCCAAAGCATCAGTTGCCAAAATAAGGGATGAAATTAGGACCTGTTGGACGAATAACCAGTCAGGATTAAAGGCCTAATATTCAAGAGTATTGCCAAAAGTCAGCAAGTATATCCTATACATGAAGAAACAGCGCTGCTAGTATATAGGGAGAAAAGTCAATACTAATTGGTGGTATTAAGCTTAAGAGAAAATATTTTCAATGTTCCCAGCGGATCTCTGAACCATTAAATGGTTATGTCTTGAGACTTTTTGTCAAGTCCTAGAAGAGGACCACTGAACCAAATGGTTAGTTAAATATTAAGAGGATAAAATTTTGAACCAGGATAATTGGTAGGTTTAAATACCTAGGACCCAGTTTGGATGAAGGGGAAAAGAAGGATCTCTGAACCTTTTTGTAGGTTGCAAGTCCCATTGCAAAAGAAAATACAATATATATATAAAATATTAAGATATCAATTTTATGGTCTATGAGTTACAGTTATAAGAAATGATGAGAAATCCCAACAGCTGAATTGAGAAAATTCTACGATTTTGGGACTCTCAAAGAGATGGGATTACCAGCTGGGGTAACCAAAAGTATCAACTTATTGGTTGATCAAGAGCAGCTTGCTGATCTGTCGGAAGGCCAGCAAGAGGAGGTGCTTAAACTATAAAAAAAGTATCGCGAAGTGTTTGCTCAGGATGATCATAATTTAAGATGTGCACAAGACGTGATCCACAAGGTCGACACCAGGGAAAATTTTCCAATCAGATTGAGACAATCTGATGATTGAAAGCCACTGAAGCGGTAGTGGAGGATGAAATCAGCAAACTAGTGAAGCAAAGGCTTCAAGTTCCATTGTCAAGTCCCTGGGCGAGTCCAATTCTGATCATTAATAAGAAGGATGGATCCAACAGGGTGGTAATTGATTACTGAAGGATGAATAAAATTATGAAGAAGGATTCATACCTCCTACTGAGGATTGACAGTGCACTAGATTGTTTAGGAGAAGCTAAGTATTTCTCTGTGATGGATCTGATCTTAGGATATTGGCAGATCGACTTGCCAAAGGAAGACCATGAAAATGTGCAATTATTACCGCGCAGGGGCTATACCATCCTACAAGGATGCCCCAGGGTCTATACAATGCGCCTGCAACGTTTCAGAGGGCCATGGATGTGATATTAAGTGACTTGAAGTTGTCGTGCATCCTGGTATATCTGGATGATATAAACGTGTTCAGTAGGACGTTTACTGATCATCTACACCACTTGGAAGAAGTATCCAAGTGTCTGTCTGTGGCTAACCTAAAGATCAAGCTAAGGAAGTGACACTTCTTTAAAAAGAGTTGAATATCTGGGATTTGTAATCAACTCCAGAGGATTGCAGCTACAAACCCAGAAGATAGCAGCTATAGAACGTATGGCTGTACTGAAGAGTGTCCAAGACATCCAAGTGTTCCTTGGGATGGTCAGATACTATAGAAGATTTATTTGGGACTTGCCCAAATAGCTGAGCCATTATTTAATTTATTGAAGGATCCAAAAAAAGGATTTGTATGGAACGAAGAGGCCCAGGACTCCTTCGATGAGTTACGCCAGTATTTAATAGATCTGCCAATTCTGAAATATCCAAATTTCAATAGGGAGTTTATTATTCAAACTGATGCTTCATTGATGGCGATTGGCGCCGTACTGAGCCAAGTAGATGAACTTGGGGATGAACATCTGATGGCATATGTGAGCTGGACACTCTCAGCTGCTGAGAGGAACTACACTGTGACTGAGCATGAATGCTTTGCGGTCATTTACACATGCAAGCAGTTTTGGGTGTAAATCTATGGAACCCACTTTAAGGTGGTAATGGACCACTCTTCGCTGCGTTGGCTACAAAATTTGAGAGAGCCAGAAGGATGACTGGCCCAATGAGCACTTAAGCTTCAGGCTTATGATTACAAGATTGTCCACTGAGCAGGGGCTTCTCACCAAAATGCAGATGGCTTATCGCGGTTACCAATGGTCCAGATGGTATACCCGCAGGCAGATGAGCTATTCCAGAGAATGGTCGAGGGAAAAATTGGGGATGAGCCCTGAGAAGTCCAAGGTGCACTTTGGAAAGCAATGGAAAACAACGAGACCATGGATGGACAAGTATTCAAAACGATCACTAGGAAGCAGTTATTATTCCCTAAACCGTTGGAAAGAGAAGCTATAGTGCAAGCAGCTCACAAGGTTGTCGGGCATGGAGGCCTGAGGAAAACAACTGACCATATTTGCCAGTACTATTAGTGGGAATCCATCAACTATGATGTTGCAGATTATCTAGCTTGTTGTGTGGAGTGCCATCTGCATGAACCATATAAGAATACAACTGTATACTGACTGGTCCGCCCTGGATTTTCCTGGCACACAGTGTCCATTGACAAATGGGACCGCTGATGATGAGCACAGGGGGAATCAAGTACATTATAGTTGCCATCAACCATCTGATGAGATGGGTCGAGATGAAGGCCCTAATGAGAGTAGATACTACCAGTACTTCGAGGTTCATCCTGGATCAAGTAGTATACTGCATGGATGTCCGCAGGTCCTGCTTAGCAACAATTGGACCAACTTCACATCTCATGTGATCCCAATATTAAATGAGATAATGGGGATCCAAGTAGTCATGTCAGTACCTTACCAGATAGAGACAAAAGAACTGGTAGAAAGGGTGGATGGGACGCTGGCCATGACACTGAGGAAGCTAGTCACATGGAGAACTTCCGCGTGTGGAATGTACCCAAGTTTGGTGACATTCACCTACAATATTAGTCATCATATGGCGATGGGGAAGACGCCATTTGAATTATTATATGGAAGAAAGGCCGCGTTGCCGCCAATTTTATATTCAGTGGTGGAACCTACATCAGGGATGAGTACTGAGCAATACTTGAACTGACTGACGAGTATCCTGATTGATATGCAATTGCAAGCATTCAATACTACCTTGAAGAAAAGGATACAAGAGAAATTGATGGACAATAAGAACCAACTGGCTTGCCGAATATTGAATAGGGGAAAGAGATGCCTATTGCAATATGCATGGCTTCAGACAAAGAAACAAATTAGATGCATTGTGGTCAGGTCCATTCAAAGTGATCGCCAAGATGGCAACTGATGCTTACTCCATCAAGAATATCTTGGATGGAAGAGTTTTGAATTGGGTCCATGCTAAGTATATGAAGCGGTGGATCAATGAAAAAGTTAAAAAAGTTCTTGAAGGACTGATGAACCATTAAGTTGGTCATTTCCTGATGATTAGGTCGAGTCCAAAAAAGGACCTCTGAACCAATCTAGATGGTTAAGTCCAAAAAAGGACCTCTGAACCATAGAAAACTGGCAGGTTTAAGTACCAAGTCCCAGTTTGGGGGGAAATAAAAAAGATGGACTGCTGAACCTAAACAAGGTCAAGTCCCATAGGAAAAAAGAAGAAGAAAGGTAAAAAATTAACAAAAATATTGGAAAAAATTATAAAACTGCACAGAGAAAAAAATGAAATAATTTTATTATTTTTCTTTATATTAATTGTCCTCAGTATGAGGATGATTCTGCCTATTGTCCCTTGAGGGAGGGAGGATGGATCACGGTAGGAATTAACAGCACATCAACATTGATATGAGATTAGATGATAACGAGGGCTAAAACTACACAAAACCACATCCTTTAAGTGGATGCCAAGCCCCAAGAGAAAGTGACTAGGGGAAGGGAAATTGAGATGTCAGATGAAGCCAATTGCAAAACCCCGGAGTGGGGAGGAAAGCAACAGTATAAGAAGAGGCAATCGGTGAATAACCCTGAGCAATCCCAATATGGTACCGGAGCCAGAAGACTAGTCCTGAGCGCCTGATGATGGGATTCATCAAGAACACCGGACATATGGGCCAGCAACAAAGAAGGGATGCTTGACAGGGGTTGCTTAATCATGCCCCCTATTAATGCCATCAGCGGCAGATACCAATGGGAAGCTACAAAGAAGAGATAGTCATGCAGGGAGCGGATTGCATCCTGCAAGTGATGACTACAGGCTTCTTGGAAGCTAAAGCTGAATGAACGGTGGAACCTAGGTGAGGCTGGAAGCTTTGTGGACCAACTTCAAAGAACTTGGCCAGCAAAGCGAAGAGCATAAGTGGTGTATCCCAATCCAGGATGTTATTAAGATCAGAGGGATTCAGCGCTAGAGTCAAAGCCTCTGTGACTTGGGCCCAGTTCAGCGTAGGGGAGCTTAAAGTGAATGTTGTTACTGATGGTGAGCTCAGAGACCAGAACAGCAGGTTTTTAATATTGACCAAGTCAGAAGAGGAATTCAGGAAGCAGGTCCAACCCAGCATGAAACGAGTGATCAAGAGCAACCAGCAAAATCTTCAGAGCATCTACGTCAATGGTCAGAGCATCAGCAAAAGGAGCTGAATCCAGGAGAGTTTTTAAATTTAACTCTGGAATTGATGGCAGAGGAAGAATTGGCAAATAGTTTTTCAAAATGATACTTAGCCAGGTTTTGGAGGGATTGGTTACCATTTACAGTAATTTGATGGAAGGACTAGCCGCTGGCGTCAGACTAGGCATATGAGTCTTGGTAGGACCATAGAAGAGGTTCCGCTGAGCATCCTGATTCATCTGCTGGATGAGACAGAGGTCTTGATCAAACAAACTATTCAGAAGCTGCTGGTATTGTAACTCGGAATTTGACATATGAGCTGGATGAGAGGGGGATGTCAGACTTATATGGAAGTTGACATTATGCACTCTATAATCCATTAGGCTCCAATTTCAAAGAAATTAATCTCAAAATTAATGGGATAAGCTCTCCAAGAGAAGAATTAGGAATGATTTAAGCCAAGATGTTATGAGAGAAATAACAAGGGTGAATAAAAATAAGTATTCTTAATTGAGCCACAAAAAAAACATTGATGGCAAGAGTATCCTGTCTAGGATGAGGAGAAAATCAGGAAATCAAGGACACCGGACCAAGAATCCTGAATATGACAGTGGGTCATATACCCTGATGGGGGGAAACCAGATCCTGGAGATAATATCATCTTGAGTAAATTGATCAGCCCGTCATGACAAGAGGTCATGTGGACTGTGCTCTGAGAAGGCGGTAGTGAGGAGGAAGAGGAAGAACGCCATATGCTGAAGGTCGTCCTGAGAAGCATTGAGTATTGACGAGTGTACTCTGCTTGAACCAATGAAGTATTTGACCAAGTGTCTGAAGTGGTGTTCTCATGCCCCAGTCCTTTTCTCGCTGGAAATCTAGGCAAGAGGGGGAATGTGTAGGATTTTTGCCCATATTCCCAGCCTGCTAGATTACCTGGTATCGCTAGGGGAAAATTCCCTAAAGCGAAGTGAATCAGAAATTGGTCAGACCAAGTTTTGGAGTCACTACATTCAGGGGATTTTCGGGATATTTTCCTGGTTGTATCCATTGGGGATCAATCCAGACAAATACTTAAGATCTCATCATGCGGAGTTGCCAATAAAATAGGGGCATCTGATAGTGATTAACTATCAGGTGTACTAAAATTGGGATTAGTCAGGTTTCATCACTGACTGATTGGGAATGAATAGCAAGTTTTGAGGCGAGTGATGCCACCTGCAACTAGTGAATCAATCAGTTGGTGAGTGACCTGCCATAATGGGCAATAAGTCCAATTACCTAAGCGGGTTTCTAGCCAAATATGGTTGGTTTGCTTTGATTGAGAGGAAAACATTAGGTATACTTTTTGACTCTTTCTGTTTTAGGTCTTGAGGATGTCCAATGATGGAATCCAAGCCAGGATTGGGGAGGACCATCGCTGCCAAGATGAAGATGGGTGATTCAATGGCAACAGCTGCCATTTAATTGAAGAGGTGTCAACTGAGGGTTAAACATCCAAATTCCCCATTATATATTCCCTAGGATTCACTATAATAAAAAAACACTGGATAATACAGAAGATAATAAGCGTTATTTAGTTTTAAGTTATCCATTTGGTATATAGTTAAACTATCATCAACTTCCATTGTGCTGTTCTGTCTCAAGTATATTATTGCAGTGTGCAATAATTGGAAGACCCTTAGAGAGAAGATTAAGGATCTGAGCAGGGATCTAGAGAAGAAGGAGCCACAATCAGGGATAGCTGCCTACTGTGTGTTGGACCAAAGAGACTGTTACTAGGGTATCTCAGCAAAGATTGGGTGGACAAGAGCATAGGGAACAAATCCCTACTAGTATGAAATCATGAGTATATAATTGGGAATACTGGCCGAGCGTTGGGCTGAAATATAATTTATACTCAACTATGAATAATAGTCTCCATACTTTTATCAATTAATAATTCATTATTTACAATATGAAAAAGTGCATGAGGAAACTAAAACTTTGCAGTAAAATAGTTACTAGGTTGGTTGCTGATAACAACTAAAGTAAATTTTTAAAAATAGTATTTTATCTTTTTAGGAAACTACATTCTTTTTTGCTTTTAGGTATTATTTCAACATCACTTGGTACCACATAACCACTCTTTAGCAGATTAAGGTTTATTGTGCTGATTAGACAAGCATTAAACATCTTCTGAGCCAAACTTAGTATTATATGCCCTAATTAGATGATCCTGTTATTGAAGATTTATTAAGTTACACCTAACCAATATTTGACACTGCTAACCAGTATGATGGCATAACAAGTCCCTCAGCAGGTATTGGTCTTGTTGTAGGATAGTGCTTCTGCAAAGCACTCAAAAAATTTAGTAAGCTTAAAGAATAGCTCGTGGTGCTCCATATAAATTTAAACCTAAAAAATTTCCAACGCTGTTCAAAACTCAAGCTTAAAATTCTATCTTTCCTTAATATTGCCTCAATTGGAACATTACTTTAACAACAAATTAAGGTTTATTTAGTAAATAACCTCGCTAACATATTGTTTTTTTGTTTATGGTCCACCCATTCATAATAAGTCTTTAGAAAAATTAAACTCTAGCACTTAATTTTGTTATCCAGCCAGTGTGCAGAATATCTTTTGTACTAACAATTATGACAATAAATAAAATTCAAAAAATGAGCTACCTTTGAACATCACAGACCAAAAAATAAACTAAATGACTCTACCAAATCTTATTAACCAACTCAGGTTTATAAAAAGGCAGAATAATAATTTATAAAGTTATCTATAGACTTTATATACTTAGAGCTTGAATTATTATATAATGGTAACTGAAAATCAAGCAAACAAGAGCTCAAGAAAAAGTAAGAAGAAGATTATATAAGAAAACAGAATTGATTATTTCATCTAATTAGGATTTTTGCAGATGCTAATTCTTATGAAACTAACAAATTGTTATTACTAGTACAATTTAACTAAGAGCTTTTGAGTAGATGGCAGCTAAAAACAACCCAAGTATAAAAAGTCGTCCATTTATAACTTTAATGGAAAGCTGAAAAATAAATTTTATAATTGCAATATTTAGTATTTTTGGTCTTATCTTTTTAAAATACTGTCAAAGAAGGTAGTGAAAATAAAAGGGCGAATTTCATCTAAATGATGTTAGGATTTATTCAAAAGGCAATAAGCCAGTAACGCCTTCTAACTTTCTTCTTAATATAACAATTTCCTATAATCAACCTGCCTAGTTGGCTGTATGTTAAGAGGATAAGGTTCATTTTTGAGAAATTTGCAAATACACCACTAAAATGGCAACTTTGGTATGTAAGTCAACTCTTAAACTGTGGGACAATCCTAAAATTTATCAAATTAACCCAAAGATAACTTCTTAATTAAAAAATTTCTGGTAAGATCATACAATTTTACCATGAATTTAGTAAAGTCCTAAGCCAAATTATGACTTCTTTATCTATTACCTGAATTATCCTTTATTTGTTTGCAATTCTAATTGTTTATTGAGTACCAAAAATCTGAAGATGGAGTTCATTATTTTCTATATAAAATTTCAGAAAAGTTTAATGAAACTAAAATTAGGGAGCAGCCAAGCATGGCGTTCCTCATCATCTAATTAACCTCAATTCTGCAACAATTTTGTAATTTTAACTTTTTCAATGAATTAAAATCAAAGTTTTCCTATGAACAAAGAAGGCGCTGGAGAGTTGTAGTGTCCCAAAGAAGAGTGAATCTGACCTCAAAACTGTAATGGATCAGGCACAGTCTGGTCTGATCATTGACTTAGTAGTTGGAATCTCAGATTCTGCTATAGATTTGAAGGTCAAGTTTGAGAATTCAGGACCAGCTGAGGAACAAATTGAGAATGTAATTATAGACAAGAAATTGGAAATTTGAGAATGAGGTCTGATCTGGTGTAATGCACCACTGGCGTCCTGAATTCTCAAATTATGATTAAATTGGATATGAAGCTTTCAAGTGTGATGAACGGTAAACATTTAAAAACCTGAGGTAAATGAACTTAATTATGTAGCTTTGTGATGCTAAAAAATAATAACTAATAATTTAATTTCATCTTCTTAAAAATTTATATTTAAAATCAATAAAAGTATTTGCTAAAATTAAGAATATCTAATTTTTAAAAAATATATCAAACATTAAAATGGAAGATGAGCTCAATGAGCAAGCTGACCAGGCATTAGCTCAATATCAGCACTATACTGGAGTCAGAAGCTGCTATTAGCGGCTCTCATCACTTTCACTGAGCATCAACTTGCTCAGTATGTTGAGGCGATGGACACCGCTGGCCTCATAAAAGAAAACCACAACTATACCTCCTTATGTCCCATGTCACTGATGCTCTCACCCCAATGCTGTCCACCATGGTCAACCAGCTAAAGCAAGTGCTGGACAGAATTTTCCCTAAAGCTTTCTCACCATCTTATATGGCTTCCTAGGCTGATAACTTAGGGGCTATATTGGGAATTTTATATTCTAAAAATCCTTATATTTGGCCCATTTGTGAATAAAGATGCGTGGCAGCTCCCCCTTTTGGGTTGGTAACAACTAGTGCTAAAAAAAGAAGCTGCTATCAGCATGCAGAATCACGGCTCTGTGGTCTAGGAATAAATTGTGACATCCAGGAATAGCGTGCAGGTTCAGGGTTGGATTTCTTCCAGGTTGTCAGTTATGTGGTCAGTAACATGGCTTATACTTCCCAATTCTTTTGTAGCGTACTGGCATGAACCTGCCCATTACAATAAATGAAACTCAGATACCTTCCTCTCCATCTTGTGGGGCCTCCATAAGGAGGTGGAGGTCTCAGTAGAAGAGGAGTGGAACTGACATTTATTAACAATAGTTATAGTGGGGTCTCACTGCATGCTTGTTGTGTAAGGTTAGCAATTATGAGGGCGTCAACACCACAATCTTTGGAATTCTTGGTGTCAAGATTCTAATATGACTGGATGATAAGCCCTAAATAGCCAAGGAAAATTGGGTAAATTCCGCTGACCATGATTTACCAGTGTATAAATATTTTAGTACCTTGGGATAAGGCTATATCAAGTCAAAACGGATAGGTATTAATGTCATTCAATTAAGGATATAAGGTGATGTTGGCATATGACAAATATTTAGTAGGTTACCTCAAACTAAGGCGATAGTGAATGAAGAATAATATACTCTGCTGGAGCCAATGAGAATATGGCAGAACCAAATAGTCTAAGCAAAAGGATTAATATTGACCAAAGTTGCTGATATATAAGAAAGATGAGACAATTGAAGGAGGAAGATTGTTAATTGATATTAAGTAGCAAGCAGAGAAGAAATAATCTGCTATTTATATTATTAATATAAAAATTTTTGCTGTACAAGTACTTCAAAATATATTGTTATTACTGATTTTTAAGATCTGCAATCTCCAAATTGTCCATCCACTACTCAATGGGCTGAACCCTGCTTAAAATCATTCATCATATCTCAACGATATGACCAAAAGTATAACACTTGGTAAAATACAAATCACCTAATGGTCAAATGTCTTTGTCCATGGAAGCGCTGGACAAAATTCACCAAGTAATTTAATGAGTCCACATCTTCAGGTGTGCTTGTACAGAAAACAGGGGGAAGCCCATTTCTCACTCCAAATAGCCCAGATTGGCGATGCATTACCTTTAGACTTGGCAAGATGTGTGCAGGAGCTAATTAAAGAACAGGGACACCTGCTAAGTTCTATTGATGAGCCATAAATTTAATTGGCCGTACAGCCTGCCTAGATGAGGCAAAGGACAAAGCATGATTAATGCTCCTGATGGTCAGTCAGGGGCTTAGTTTGTGAAAGAGTATGTGTGCATTTCCCATCTGTTGGCAAAGGTGGCTCAGGTGGAAGATTTCCAAACCTTGCGTAGGTTCCATCAAGGGTCGAAGGTAGATTTTCTGGCAGCCTTGGTGGCCGCAATGATAAAGGTCATGCTGACAGAAGAGTTTGCATTAGCCTTGCAGTTTAAGAATCAATTAACACTGGCTCAGGTCTGGAGAAAGGCCTCTATGTCACTAAGGAAAGGGCAATCTCCAGGGAGTGGTCAAACCAGTCAGAGAGGCTGTCATCCAGTCTCAAGAAATTTTGGAAATTTACAAGGGAAATGTGCCAAGAGAAAGAGGAGGAAGCACGTAAAACAGCGAGCCACAAATATGAGAAGGAGAATATGCATAAGTATTTGTCACCCACAAAATTGCAAAAAAAATCACTTAAAAATAAATCGCTTTCTTCACTTTATTCACATAAATATATCTGGTGTTATTGTATATGGGCAGTGGAATAGAAGGGGCAATGTCCTGGTAGATAGTGAGGCAAAAGAAAATTACGTTGAGCTTGCTTTGGCTGTTTAACTAAAGCTGCAGATTCAGGAGGGACCAGAGGTGGTGTTTTATTATGCATCATGAAGGGCTCCCTCATGGCGAGAAAAACCTCAAAAATATTATGGAAGTGTCTATTCAAGCTTTGGGGCAGTTTTGTGCAATAGAGAATTTGTTCCATCCAGTGGTGTTGGGGATGCGGTGGTGGCATCAGCTTTATCTCCAGATTGATTTGCCTTTCTGTGCCGTTACCAAGAATCCTAAGATGGGTCCACCAATGAGATGGAGAATGTTGGTAAGAGCATAAGTCAGCTGAATATAAGAGCATGGGTGACATGTATTCAGAAGATTTGCCACCATATACCACGAGTTTTGGGAATATTTGGGTTTAAAAAGAATTCACCATTCTCTTCCATGGGCCCACTTTCATATTATTTTGATTCAAAGAAGGGTCCAACCTCCCCACGGATGCCTGGTTTATCCACTGAATGAACAAGCTAAGGCCGCGTTGGAAGAGCTTGAAAGTTTGATAATGAGTGTGAGGTTGATTGAGCTGTCAAAATCAGCCATGATATTACCAGAGTTACTGGTGCCCAAGGCAAGAAGAGATTATAGACGTGCGTGGACTTTCAGTGGTTCAATGCAGTTATGGAGACAAACCCTTGTAACACGCCATTAATGGAGGATATCCTCCTGATGGGCACAGGGTGTAACATCTTATAAAGCTCAATATGGTGGACGATTTTAATCAAGTACCCATGAGACCAGAACATCGAAAGTATATGGTGATTAAATGCCACTTACAGATGTCCCATACCAGGTAATGCCATACAGGCTGTGAAATGCCCAGCAGTATTCCAACGCATTATCAATTGGGTGCTGAGTAGGATGATCAGTTTGTTCCTCATCAAATATATGGATGGCATTATTGTGTTTCCTGTTCTTGGAGAAGAGCATGTATGCAATGTGTGGGAGATTTTGGAAGCGTTGGCCGAGGAAAGTTTGTAATTAAAGCCTTTAAAGTATGAATTCAATAAGGAATTGGTAACAATAATGGGAAATGTTATGTTTGGAAAAGAACTTGTGGTGTGTCTGGACAAGCTGCAGTCAGTTTGCGCGCGGATGGTCCAACAGATCAAACAGGCATACAGAATTTTTGGGGATAATGAATTTTCTCTTGTGGTTCATGAAAATCTGTTGCAAATGGCTCTGCCACTTGCACAGTTTATGTGAGATGTGCGGTTTGTTTGGGGAGAGGTGGATGAGTGAACGTTCAATCAGCTAAAGGAGAAGCTCATTTTGCGCCTGTCCTGGCTCATCCAGACCCTGATAAACCTTTGTGGTTGAAACAAATGCATCAAATTTCGCCATGAGGTTGGTTATTATAAAAGGGGGAGGACGGGCTGTACACCTGGTGTGATACTTTAGCTGGAAAATGATTTCAGTGGAAACAAGTTATCCAATATATCACAAGGAATTAAAGGCAGAGGGGACAGCTTTTCAGAAATTTCAGCAAAATATACTGTATACATGGCACCCTTTTGTGGTCTAAAAGGGTCCATTGCATGATGAAGTATTTATACAAGCTCAGAAAGGTGAAATAGCACCAAGCCGTTGGTATATTTAGCTGTTTTAATACACTTTTTGGGTAGAATATTGACCAGGGGCGGTCAACACCTTGGCGGATTGGTTGAGTCATGACGTGGAGTTGGCATATAAGAAGATGGAGTTGGAGGGATTTAACATGGCCACTATGTTCTGGTTAAACCAATTTGCAAAATATTTTTAAGTGAGGAAAGCAGTTTAGAGGAAGAAATCAGGTGGAAGAAGAGGAAGATAGCATTATGTCATCAGTTTTGAGACAAGACAGCAGAAGGCCAGCAGCAAGGTCAGCATCAGATGTATGGGAGGAGAAACAGTATTCTGTAACATGATTTGCAAGTGGGGGTCCCAAATCCACTGTTACAAAGGGAGTTATTGCAAGCGTCGCATGACCACCTGTTGGTGGGTAATCCAGGAGTTGAGAAGACGGTCAGATTGGTGTGGCGGTATTATTTATAGCCTGGACTTTGGAAGGATATTTTAAAATATGTGGAAGAACGCTTGGTTTGCGCTCAATCAAAGCCTTTAAGGAAGTCGCCCACTGGTAAGTTAATCTCACTCCAGATGAGTTGGCCGTGGGTATCAGTTAGTGTGGACTTCATCATGGTGTTGCAAAGGTCCAAAGGAAGTATGCAATAATGGTCATTATTGATCAGGTGACTAAATATGCCGAATTTTTCACATGCACATCCAATTTTGCAGCCAAGGATGCCGCAAAAACTTTCATTGACAAAATATTTACCTGACATGGCTACCAGCAGAAATTGTTTCAGATTGAAGACCCTAAATAAATATCTAAATTCTGGTCAAATTTGTTTGGGAAAATGAAGATTCGCCTTTGTTGGCTTCATCATATCATCCTGACTCTGATTGACAAAAGGAGAGGGTAAATCAGATACTGGAACAATACCTTCAGTGTAACGTTTCTGAATGGCAGAACGATTGGTTCACATGAGTCACATTTCCCAGTTTGCTTATAATGACCACTGTCAGTTGTCAATGGAAATGATCCAATTTTATTGCAAACCATGGGTTAATCCTGCAATTTGATGGGGGTTCAAGTGGCAGAGTATGCCAGGGGCTGGTAAAGTTGTCCTGAACGATAATGGACATTGAAAAGAAGTTACATGGCATTCTGGAACGCGCCATGACGCAGCAGAAGTGATACATGGACTAACAAAGAGTATTAGATCCGTTATTTTGCTCCAGGAGATTAGGTGTTAGTGGCAGTCAAAAACTACGCCATACTGGTGAAAAAGCCAAAAGCTTGGACCAAAATTTTTGGGTCAATATAAAGTTATTTAGGCTGCTAATAAGGCTGCGTTTATTTGGAGCTCCCAGATGGGTCAAAGGCCCATCTGGTGATCCATGATAAATAACTTTGAAAGTTCTGGGGGTGAGGACTGGAGCAACCTGGACCGTTGAGCCCTCGTGAGGAGAATAACAAAATATGAAGTTAAGAGGATTCTGGATACACAATGTGTGAGAGGATGGCGGCAGTTCTTTGTAAGATGTTGGGTGTATCCAGTGAGGAAGTGACTTGGCAGACACTGGAGAAATGTGCGCACTGTCTAGAGAAGATCCAGAAATTCTGGGCTTCACAAGGGGTTATGTAACGGATCAGACAAAGCTGGTCTGCATTTTGATCTAGTAAATGAAATCAAAGATCACGCCATTAATTCAAAGGTTGAGTTTGAAAATTCAGGGCCAGCCAAGAAACGAATCAAGAATGGGGTCATGGGTAAGAATTTGGAGATTGGGAATGAGGGCTGATTTAGTGTAATGCACACCAGCATCCTGAATTCTTTAAATTATGATTAAATGGGATATGGAGCTTTTGAATACAATGATCTGGTAATTTATTAAAATCCTGTGGTAAAGTAGCCTAGTTAAGTGGGCTTTGTGGTGCTATAAAAATGAAAAATGTTGATTTAGTTTCATTTTCTAAGAAAATC
This sequence comes from Massospora cicadina, assembly GCA_022478985.1. Classification (NCBI taxonomy): domain Eukaryota; kingdom Fungi; phylum Entomophthoromycota; class Entomophthoromycetes; order Entomophthorales; family Entomophthoraceae; genus Massospora; species Massospora cicadina. The sequence goes on along the minus strand of JAKSZP010008065.1, from coordinate 112,982 downwards.
AATAGTAAAATCAATAAATCTATTTTCTAGTATTAAAAAATTTAAGTTTATTTAGGATTATCAAACATTGAACTGGAAGATGAGCTTGACAAGTGAGCTGGCCCAGGGGATAGCTTCGTTCTTAGCACTATAATGGAGCCAGATGCTGTGTTAGCATGCAGCATCGCTGGCACTGTGGTCCAGGAATACATCGTGACATCCAGGAATGGCGTGCGGGTTTAGGGGTTGATTTCTGCTGGATTGAGGGTCATGTTATCCATGACATGGATTGTACTTCTCAACTCTTTTGTAGCATACTGGCACGAACCTGCCCATTACAAAAAACCCATTTCTATATAAGGAAAATGCTCTCACTAGTGAGGATACTGATCTTTTTGTTTTCCCATCTACTACTTTTTAATATAAATACTTGCTGATTTGAAATTCATGAGATTTATTTTTTGTTAAAAGGATTTTATTACATCAAGGTATAAATTGTGGCCAGCATGCCCCCACTAGAATGGTTGAACCATTGTCAAATAAAGAACTTTGAGGCCTACTTACTTCTAGTTGCTTGGCTACTTGAGTGATTTCATAGGAACTGTGTGTTATCAAATAAATCAAACTTGGGATGCTGGACTAAATACTACCCAGCAAGTTTTTAATTTTCTGCTGCAGTGCAGCATGGACCTCATGTTGGAATTTTAGCCAGATTGCGTTTTTATATGTTCCAAAATTAGTGTTAATTAAGCAGGAAGGCTGCCATTTAATTTAGCTTTTATGATGTTTTTAGATTTCAAATATAGGAAGTTCCAATTTAGCTCATATTGTGATAAAACAAATAATCTAGGCTATTTAGATGATTTTACTTCCTCACAATATTAGGCACAATTACCATTAACTTTTGAACATCTCATAGGAAGTTCTGAGTTAGTAACATAATAAATGTTATGAATTAATGACTAATTTAAAGTAATCTTTGGTTACTAATGCTTGTAAAAATTGATAGATGGGAATTCAATTGCAATCAATGGCCTATATATCCCCTAACTTCCCCCAATAAACTACCTTGGGTTTGTTTATATCTGGTGGTCTGTTTTTATAACTATACATATTTTAGCCAACAACATCCTAAGTTCTAACAACGGTTTTATTTGTTGCTGAACCAGATATTAACATAGATTGCGCTTCCTGACCTCAAACAGGGAATTTCATATTTTTGTTTCAAAAACTACCTCAAACATGTTCAGTCACTGTGTTTCAACAAGTGGTTCTCACTACAAAAGGGATTCTAATCCAGAGTTATTTAAAAAAAGTCCATAGTATGTATGGAGGATCATCCAGCAGAGAGACAGATGCTCAGTTTGAGATGTGGGTATGTAAGAAAAATTTGTGAGATGCAAGAACAGAGTATGGTGTTAGAAGATTTTTTAAAATATGCTGAAAAATCTGTCAACTGACTGAGGCTTAAGAAGAAACGCGCCTTGAAAACTGGGAGTTGTAAACTTGGAAGTTAAATGAAAAGAAATGGGGGGAAAGAAGTTTCAGCATTAATATCCAGCTTGGATATAGTTCAAGCCACTCCCCAGAAAAAAATCTCACCATCAAATCTCAAGGTATTAACTGCTATTCAACATGAATGGAATTAATTGGCCATTATCTCCTTACTATTGACAAATTCAGACTAATCAAAACTGCCTTATTTTTAAAGTATAATTCTAAAGCTTTTATTAAACTATTTTTATAATGACCATGGTGATGTGGTGATTGTCAAAAGGCCATTATTTTTTCAAATTGTTTAGATATGGAGATCCAGGATCTTGTCCTACCTAGATTAACCACAAATTAGTGGACTTATACCGAGTCAAAAGATGCTATCATGAGTGAATTTGGCAGCTCAGAGCCCCTTGCAAACTATAAGCAAGAATTTATGAGCATCCAGTCTAAGGAGGATGAAACCATAGATATTTTTGATATTAGGTTATATTAAGAAACACAGATATTTAATAAGGCAGTAGTATTAAATCATTTTGATGCATGTATTGCCATGAAGTCAGCGCTCTACCTTATACATAATTATTATTCATGATTTTCGCCTTAAATTCTTATTAAAGGTTTTCACATAAGGTTGAATTTTTTATGAATCTGTGAAAAAACATTTGATATTCCAAATAAGAGTTTTAAGTATTTTATTTACACGGGAGATTTGCCAACACAAAAGAGCAATTCAACTGTTATAAATGCAGCAATCTAGGCTATGTTGCAAAGTTTTGCAGGGCAATGAAATAAAAAGGCAATGTTAACATTATTTCCTTAATAAAAAGGGAAACCTAGCGACCTATCAAGAAAAACAGAGCCTAAATAGACATGGAGTATTCTATTTCTGTCTCTGCATAAGTTCCACTTATTTTAATATAGGAAATTGGATCTGTAATGAAGAAATGCAAACATATGTGAAGCAGCTCCAAGATAAGAAAATAAAATTGAGATAATTGATTTTTTAAAAAGATCTTGTTAAGAAATTAATTCCAATGGCTTACCCTAAGGTGTAATATCCATATATAAATAAACAACTTTTGAAAATACTTAATTCAGTCAATATATCTGCTACTTATAAGTATATAGTATTTCACTGTATTCTGATTGTACCTATCAAACATTTTGCTTAACTGAGTGAACAAGCACCATTTTGTTGACAGCGAGGCTCCTATTAATTATTTCTAAAAATTTGGTAAAAAAATTAAAAACCACACAAGATTTAGATCATTATAAGGTCTATAAGACTGCAGATCTACAAATTACCACTTCCATGGGGCATCTAGTGTTTTGCCTTTAAAGTTTGGGTCACTTATTGTCATACCATTAGCAATTGTTTTACCAAACCAAGAATTATTTAAATTTTGATTGTCATCAACTTTATGCAACAGTATGGGGTTCAGTGTGATTCAAAAGATATTACTCTTGAAATTTTAGGGAAACCTTGCCATTGTTCTATAACCAGAATGGTGACCCACCCTGTTGGGATTAATGGTTTTTAGACCACTTGTCTTTTTTTAAAGCCAGGAGACCCAAAGTTTTTGAGTAAGATTATAAGTTTTTACTTTCCTTGGCTGTAAATTCTTCACTCAGGATAAAGTTTATTATGTGGTAAATCCTAACTATGTTTTCATCCCTAAATAAACAGATGTAGGCAGATAATTTAGATGGCAAAAAGAGAGTTAAGTTTATTTCCTTAGACATATGATTATATGTGAGATCAGGGAGATTTCTCAGTAGTTCTCCAAGCGTTATGAGCTAAGATTTAAACTCATTTACCAATTGAGTATTCTGTAGCATGTTGTTCATTTCTGTCAAATAAGATTTTATTTCTGCAAAGATTGGGTTTCAACCCCAATATTATGGGGTTTTGGGTGAGTACTATTTGATTGCATCAGTCAGGGTTGATCCTCAATATTGAAAGACCTTGAATTTCATCAAGGATTATCCCCAACTATGGTTTTCGTCCATTACATCAGATTGGGTTCAATTCCCTTAATCTGACACACATGAATCCCTGATTCATGTAGGAATCCCAACAACTCTCCTCTAGATCTTGGCTTAGGGGTGAAAATGGTGGGAAAATTGACTATGTACGCGGTTTACTGCGGTACCCTGAAAAACCTCCACTATTTAAGTGTTCATTGCCCTGCTTATAAATGACTTTGTAGGGCCCCAACCAATTGGTGCCAATTTGTTGTTGTGACCTCCAGGTCAATGATAGTAGAATAGAATTAGGCCACACAGTTGGAATGTGTGCAGAGCTTCATGCTTGTCATTAAATAAATTAATTTTAACTAGTGGTAACAGATAAGTACTTGAAAGTTAGAGCCTGAAGTCAATAATTTAATTGGCGATACTTCACATAGTAACTTTTGGCATCAGGAAAAGCTTGATCTAATATAGATGCACTTATAAAAACAGCTGAGGATTTCTTTTATACAATGCTTGGAAGGGCAACATCTTGATTATTTGATAGTAGCTTATCCTATAGTCCAGAATTACACTGGGCAAATATTAGTGCCAATGAAGGGGTCAGTCATAGACCTTTATGGAAAGTTGCCATTATAGTATCATTTACCCGCTCTTACATTCCATTGGTTGCAGGATGGTATGGAGTGGAAATAACCTTAGTGGATCCCATCATTTAGGCTAAAATCATTCACCTGAGCAGATTAAATATTTTGCCCGTTATAAGAGAGAATTATGTTAGGGCACCCATGCTGGGTTATGTTTCAATTATATAAAAATGTGGCTGTAGCTTTTGCCAAAGCGGAGGGTAACAATACAGCTTCAAACCACTTAGTTAAATGATCCACTTTAGGAGGAGGAACCTATGACCATTAAAGGCACAAGTTAGGGGTCCCACAACATCAATACTTATAGTATGGAAGGGTTCACAGGGTGGACTAACAGATGGTGAGGACGAGGATTAGGTCCAGCTTGGCTTCTACATACCAGGTAGGACTCTAAGACATCTTGGATTGAGACAAGCATTCTTTCTGAGTAACATTGAGTCTTAGGCCACTGGTAAGTTTTTAAATCCCCCATGGCCGTTTTTCAGATGCCCCTATAATATGATGTTAGTTTAAGCAGAAAGTCAAATGTAGGGCAACCATTTTTGAGCTATAAGTTTGTACAGTTTGCTATTTTTAATTTAAAGATTCAGCTATTTTTTTAAATACTTTCTGAAGGGTTGGGGATTCATCTTTCCATAGATGTGTTTTGGATAGAAATTCGTAGAGTTGATCCTCCTCAGGGTCAGTTAGAGTTAATATGGGGAGCCTGGATAAGCAATCCACATTTTGATGGATGGGCCCTGGTCAATGAAGAATAGGAAATTTTAGTTTTGAAGGTTTAACGACCATCAGGCTAAACTCCCGTCAGGATCCTTCATTTTCAGAATCCATTACAAGGAAGCATGATTGGTGATTATGGTGAATATATTACCCAATTAAATAAGGTCATAAATGCTTAATAGCTATAAGTACTGCCAAGCAGTCGTTCTGTAACGCTATACTTGCATTTGGCTATGGTTAAGGTGCTATAGTAGGCAATTGGATGGTACACCAAGTTTTCATCATGCTGAGATAGTATGGCTTCTATGGTTATGTCAATAGCATTGGTAAAGAGGAGAAATGGTTTATTGAAACTAGGATTCATAAGTACTGGAGAGTGGGAGAGAGCTGTCATAAGAGGTCAAAGGCCTGCTGCTGCTCTTCTTTCCACAGGAATGGTATACCTTTCTTTTATAAATATACTTAAGGCTCAGAGGTTCCAGAAAGTGGGGAATAAATTGGTGATAATATCTCACCCTCTCTAAAAAACCTGTACATCATGTAGGGATATAGGGGGAACATCTTAGAAATGTCCAGGACCTTGTCGTTCATTTGGAATATTAAGATTTACTTACCTTATGGCCTAAAAAATCCATTTTGCTCTAAAAGAAGGAGCATTTTGACGGCTTTACTTTTAACAAAGCTTGCTGTAAGCACTAGTAAACTTTCCAAAGGTGATCTATGTGCTTGGGAAAGGTTTTTGGAAAAATGGTAGTATTGTTGAGATAAACTAGCATACAGGAGCGTTTCAAAACGCCCAAGAGTCCATCTATGGCTTGTTGGAAGGTAACATGGGCGTTACATAACCCCTGCTGCATTTGAGTGGGATCAAATGTCTTTCTCTTGACGTGAGGACACATTTCTAATGATCTTCAGGCGATAAGTTTATTTGCCAGTACCCACTGGAGAAATCCATAGCTAAAAATAATGGGAACCCAACATCAAGCATAAGGAATCATCTATACTTGGCAATGATAGCTATCTCTTTAAGGTAATAGAATTGAGGCGGCTATAATACATGTCAACATGATGGTCACTATCCTTTTTTGAATTAATAAGGGCTGAAAAGCCCATGGGCTTAAGGGGGCACAAGTAACCCTGCTTCCAACAGTTGCCATAACTCTAGGGACATTTGAGCATCCTCAACTTTAGATTTTTGGTATGGCTGGTATTGAACAGAGGGTGAGCCTCAGTCTCAATTTGATGAATTACCCCAGACATTTTTCCATAGTCATTTGGTCCCAAGGAAAGTAATAACAGTACTCCTGAAGGAAATCTTCAACTTTACGGAAATCATTAAAGGTAAGATTGTCTCCCATTATACTTTTGAACAGAAATATAGTGGGTAGGGATCAAACCCTAAATCTTGTAAGGAGCCAAAACAACTCACATTGGCGATATTTTCCATGGGTCAGTTTTACATAAGCAATGAGGGCATGCTGAGAGACTTGGAGGGTTTGATTTGTTAGGTTCCCTACTAAGATTGAGATAGATTCCCCATAGGCAGGATCCAATATCTCAAGTCAGGTCAACGCTTCTTTGATTGAAGGGTTCAGATATCCACTTAGCTCCAATACTTGATTAAGTGGGATGTGAATATTGATCCCTGTATCCACGATAACTTGTGGGTCAGATGGTATCTTAATAGGATGGGGGCAATAAAAAAATACCATTCTTTGAGTCCACAGACTCAGGGGTAACTTAGTTTTTCCTCCTAAGATTTGATATTCAACTTTACAAATGGAGGATGGATATTTGAGAAGACATGTTTATTTTCTCATGGCTTCTTTACTTTTGACCATGAGATCAAAAATAAACAGAATCTGATACCCTGATAAATAAAGGTATATTTCTCAATGGTTAATAATGCAGTTGAACTCCCGCATCAGTTGAACTCCAATAAGCAACTCTTAAAATATCATTTTCTAATGCAATAGCGGGGGAATTAAGTAAAAGTTTAGCCAAACCAGATAGGTAAGGCGGAATAAGTCCTAATTGCCTTAGTCTTACAATTACCTGATGTACCATATTCAGTTTTGTGAATCAAGTCTGGAGCCATTTTTAGTTTCTGGATACATTAGGAGAATATAACGTTAACAAATGTAGTATAGATTATTACTGAGACTTTAACCTTATGAATAACTACCTCTATTCAAACCACCAAAGAGACAAAATTGAGAATTATCAGCTAGTAAACTTTTGTTGTTGATTTTTAGCAAAGCAAATGGAGGACTTGTTGCGGCCAGGCTTGGGGCTGCTCAACGTATTTATAGGTTTTATCTGCTAGCGCTTGGCTTTCCATGGAGGAACTGACCTCCAAAATTTGGTTGAGTAACTGGCTAATATAAAAATAAGAAAGCTGAAGATCTTTATTTCCTTGGATAGAAAGGGGTACATCAGTTTCCGCAGGTGCATCTAACACAAAACATCCTGAGTTTCTGGGCATAGAACTAGCACTAGAACAAGGGTCTTAGGGCACTTGATTGTCATCAGCATAGGGAGCCTCCTGCCCTATAATGACTGATCTTTCTGCACACTTATGTTGAATGATGTGACAAAAGTTTACAGTATAGTTGTTTCTCTCATAAAAAGGACAATATATCATTGGAGGGAGGTGGATTAGGGGTGTAACTGAAAGTACTTGAGGCTGGAGCTTATTATAAAAATGAGAGGGCACATTGGGTTTGAGTAGGTCAGCAGAAATATCCAAGATGGCTTCTTTGATATGGAGGAGAGACGTCGAGTTAGGCTTCACCGCTTTAAGATAGAGCAATATATCAGGCATATTTTCAAATTTCAAAAATGAGGCAGTGAGCGCCGTCTAACGTAAGATGATTTCCTGTGACCAACATTTGAGCCTCAAGGTAAAAATGGTGGGTGAACTTATTGCTGATCTCTGTCCAATAGGAATATTCTCATAAAGGTTTGTTTTTTTGTTAGCTAAAGTTAGATTGCTCCTGAATTTCAAAAGTAAAGCAGTCTCAGCTTTATTCCAAGTTTGGCGATGCATTAGATGTGACTTAATAATGTCTTAAGCCATGTGACTAATACAATTTGTTAGTTGTTTAAGCCGTTGGGTGTTAGTAGCTTCTTCCATAGCACTTTAATAACAAAATAAGAAAGAGAAGATACTCCCTTCACCTAGGGGCGTACTTCTCTTTGTAGGACGGTTTGAACGTGCCATAGGAGGGGTTAAAGACTGAATGACATGAACTGACTCAGAGGTGCATTTTCCCTGTTGAGTAGTTGACTGGACCTAATCATTGGATATGCAATAGGGACATAATAATAATCACTTATGATTAATTTATTAGGGAACATATCAAAGATATCAGTGATTATGGATCAGGAATATCCTAAACTTATGTGAAGCTTGAGATCTGCGGCCTATCAACTCCTCATAATAATATTCAACTATGATGAAAATGGTAAGGAGCCTCGTTGGTTGAGTCAGACTTAATAATAATACTTGACTTGATGACCCAAGCTTTTGGGCTTTGTTGGTCTATGTTGAAAATTAGATTTTAATAGTGATCAAGTTTTTAATCAAATAAATTACTAATTAGTGGTATGAAACATCTTGAATATGCTACCAATTTCTTGAGAGAAGTGATGGTTCACCTATTTTCAGATGCATCAGAAACACTTTTTTGAGATTTTTAAAAGTTTGACACTGACCCTGAGGCCATGCGAAATACCCCAGAGTCAAAAGGATTTAGACCCTCAGACGAACTTATTACGTGCTCCTATAGCTAAGTTCATTGGAAAATGAAGCATTATAGGTAAGATATAGTTAACAGCAAACCCTATAAGTTATCTTCAAGATGATACTAATTATACACAATCATTTATTACTACAATTTTATAGCTTAATATACAAGCTTTTTATTTAATATTTTATTTTGTTAAAGTCAAGATTTAATTGGGATCATAAGTATCAGGGCAGTGAACCATTGTCCAAGTAATGATAGAAGAATACAGCCTCAGAGCGTCATTTTCAAGGAGTTTATATCTTGACTATTGTCACCGTCTGGTCTATTGTATCCATACAACAGACGCTCAAAACTCCAACTTTTATACCAGAAGAAGAACCAGCCCAATTGATGTAGGCCTAAATTCAACAAGTGGCGCTCATGTCTTGGAATGCAGATGGTGACCATGCCAAACAGAGGAGCAGCCCCAATCAATATTTAGAACCATTACAATGCCCAATAGGAATTCTGAAATGACTGTGTCCAAGATTAACTGAAATTATGTACCCATTATTACCTACCTTGATGAACCCATTTCTAATGAAGAGCTGGAATGTGTTGAACATCCTTTGTTAAGAGGGTATCAAATGGGACAAGGGCCCATGGGCAATAGTAGCAATCCTTTTTATCACCAATGACAGCAAGATGTGTTGTGGAAGAAATATTCTCTCATCATCAATTGAGTGTAGCTCAAATCCAAAACAATTTAATTGGGATAGAGAATATTGCCAGATACTTACTTGAATTTGTACACCACACCTCCAGAAATTCTCAGATTAAAATTGCCCGCCTTCATGTGGCCATCACTGAGTTGGTAAACTTTTCACGCAACTCCAGCCAGGTGGTCCAAAACTTGAATGAGCGATTAAAAGCCAACTTCACTAAGGTCCATTCTAGTTTGAAGGCAGATTATAATCTAGCCATATAGGCTAATGATCAGGTAGCATAATTTCATAAGAGCTAAATGACAGATCACATTTCATCTTTGACAACTTCTTGGAGAAAAGAGAAGTTACCAAATCTTGGGTTAACTATATCACTCAGACTTCCATTAATTCTTCAGAGTTCATGATGCTTAATCACAAAGACCAAGAGGCGCAATTAAACCATAATGATGAATGTTGTAACCAGTATTGGTGACTGAGCACCCAAATTTTGCAGATGAAGGATGAGTACACCAAAAAATAAATTGCTGTCACACACAATTTGAAGGCCAACGGGAGTAGAATGAAAAAATTTAGGACTCTATTGATCGTCTTAATTGGCAGTTCAATAATCTTAGTGAGGATGTTACCTCTACTAATAAGTCAAAAAATATTCTTCATGAAGAAGTAAACCATTGCAAGAAGGCAATTAAGGAAAAGGACCAAGTGATTTCCATCTTGCAACTACAAACTATTAGCTTTAATGAGGAAATTGAGAAATTAAGTTAAAAAATAGAAGTCTATTAATTGGGAAAATTAAATCAACAATCAAATCTAAGTTTTGGATGATAGATGTTGCCAGTGTGCCTCAAACCACTTGACTGGAAACACTTCTGTATATTATTAGGACGAAGCTTTGGAAGTAGCTACTGAAATGGACGCTGGGCCACGTTGACAAATGCTTAGCATTATAGTTACTTTGGCCAACCCCAACACCCAAAACCGTGATACAGTATCTCAGCTCCCTAATATGCCTAGCTTAAGCCAGAAAATATAGTAATCGTGATAACCATGGACAGGAAAACAATAATTACAAACCGTCAAACCTGCCTGCTTTTGACAAGAATGGAAGTGTAACCACATTCGTCAAACGCTTTAAAATGGTGATGTATGGGCCAGAGACCGTAACAAAGCGGCCACTATGATCAACTGCTTGGATGAGTGGAGCATTGAGCTAATTATGCCTCACATTGACAAAACCCAACCTACACAAAGTCAAAGAGGCCATACTTCTTGAATTTGGAGGTTAGGAATGATGTCTTCTAGATGATAAAAGTTCATGAACATTTGTTTTATGAAAGATGAAGCAATTGATGAATTTGTGGATTGATTCTATCGCAAAGCTCAAGTCTTCTAGGCACAAAGGCTATATTCAATTTCTATGCTAAGATTGCATTACAAAATGAAATACAACCTTACCAAAATTTGTTAAAAACTTTATTGCCTGTTTTTGTGCAAAACCTTGCAACATAAAAATTGGTTGATTATCTGCGCATATATTTTCAAAATTATGGCCCTCCTAATACTGGGTACAGATCAGGACCTGCTACCTCCGCTGGAAAACCATTCAAAACCAATAAAAAAGACTGACAGTGATCCGCCTGTGTTAACTGAGCAAACCTCAAATACAAGGTCCCCACCCATTGGATGAGATTTCTTGCTATAACTGCAATCATAAAGGACACTTTGCTTCTTGTGCTCTCATTATAGTGTCAATGTAGTCCTTCCAGATAACGCGCAGGAGGAGGGAAAGAACAAGCACAATAGATGCGGGATGCTCTAATGTTCTGGAAACACCATACTCACCTGATTGACAAGAATACACAGGCCATGGGGACTTTTCACCAACAAAAATAAATTCTAATTTGTATTAAATGAAGATTCTAAAAATGTTCCTCCGGTAACTTGCTCTCAGAGTAAGGTTGTCATACCTGAAGCCTCTGAAGTAGTCACTAAACCATATGTGCAACAGATACTTAAGGATATTCCAGCTGAAGGGCTGAGCAATGCAGCAGATACCCCAAGCTTGAAAGGGTGAATATAACTATGCCAATTGACAAATTCATCAATGAGTGTCCCAGTATTGGAAATACTCTAATGCACACTCTTAACTCTTTAGTTTCTTTCCATATTCACTTAGTAAACTTTATTGATTCTTACTACTCTGAGTGCACTTATATGGATATTCTGGTCAACAATATCAAAGTTGTAGCTATTATTAAATGCGGATCACCTGCAAACTTTGTCTCAATAAGGTGATAAAGAATTTGAAAATTGCTCCAGACATTGACCACAATCAGGAATTTGGGACCGCAGGCCTCAACAGCACTAAGAGTGAAGGAGCTTACAGCGCCTTGCCACTGCGATTTGGAGCTTTGGTAGTAGCCTCAACTGCAATGGTGCTTCCCAATGCTAATTATGACATATTAATTGGAACTAGTTTTCTAAGAACCTATGTGATCTCATGCAATTTTAAAGTAAATTTTTTTATGATATTGAGCCAATAACTTCCAATTTATTACTATAATGACAATATGAATCTCACAGCCATAGGAAAAACTTTATCAATATATCTTATACCAATGGGATATTACCAGTAGGATATAGCGGGGAAATTGAAGCCATCCCATGCTAACTGCCATAAACAAAAATCAAGGAATACCTCTATGGGTGAACAAGGATGCGACAATAGCTCCAGGCCATCAATTGGTTATGAAGACTGGGACCAAACTGGATTTTCCAGAAGGACTATACAGGGAGGTTATATCCCCTTGGAATCATTCTTAGATAGAACCTAGTTTAGTGCCTGGAATACTTATACCAGGGAATGTGGGAGATTGACATCCTATTAACAAATTTGATCAGCAGAATTATTAAGGTCAAGAAATATCAAGTAGTCACATTTGTGCATCTGATTCTGAGAAACAAGTTAAAAGCATCTGTAAAATTTGGCAATTTATACGAGTTTGGTTTACCAACCAAAAGCATTGGGGCACATACTGTAATCCCTTGAGAATCACTTACTGGATTATCAGAACAACAGAAGGATGGATGATTAAAGTTTTATGAATGATAATTCAAGATGTTCTCCAAAGATGACCAATATTTAGGTTGTGCAAAAGAGTACAGAATTTTGTTGACACCTGGGACCATGTGCCTATTAGAATGAGGCCAATCCGCCGCCCCAGGGCTAGTGATGAAATAGTTGAAGAGCTAGACAAATTGATGAAAAGTGGAATCATTGTGCCCTCTAAAAGCCTGTGGGCAGCCCAGTTTTATTGTAAAAAAAGATGGCAGCAATCAAGTTATAATTGATTACTGATGCCTCAATGCCATTACAAAAAATGATTTTTATCCGTTGCCCAGAATTGATAATGCTCTGGACTGTCTGGGAGGGACAAAGTATTTTACCGCAATGGATCTCTATCTCAGGATATTGGCATATTGAACTGCCCTAAGAGGAGCAGGAGAAATGCACAATGATTGCTGCAAAAGGGCTGTTTCAACCAATGCGCATGACAAAGGGGCTGTGCAATGCACGGCGACCTTTCAAAGTGCAATGGGCACAATATTGGGTGATCTTGATTTTCCTGCGTACTGGTGTACCTGGTTAATATCAATGTCTTTACATGAACGTTTTCCAAACATCTGAAACACCTTGAACAAGTATTTTAATGGCTGTTGAAGGCCAAAAATGACGATAAAACTTAGAAAATGTCAATTCTTTAGGGAACAAGTGGAATACCTTTGGTTTGTCATTGATTCCAAAGACTTGCGGCCTTGACTTCAAAAGGTGGAGGCGATTAGAATAATTTAACCTCTGACGAGTATGAGGGATGTTCAAGTATTCTTAGGCATGGTAGGATAATATCAAAGATTTGTAGAAGGGTTTGTGAAGATTTCTGAGCCCCAATTCCATTTACTACAAGGCGGAGTTCGTTTTTTTAGGCAGATGAGTGCCAACAAGTCTTTAAGGCTTTGAAACCGCAATGAGCATGGCGCCTGTCCTCCAATATCCAGATTTTGGCAGGCCTTTTATCATACAAACTGACTTCTCATTGACTGTGATTGGGGGTGTGCTATCCCAGATTGAGGATGATGGTGAGGAGCATCCAATCATTTATTTCAGAAGGACATTGAATAAGCATGAGCATAATTATAAGGTGATTGAGCGAGAATGTTTGGCTGTCATATATGCTTGTAAACAATTTTGGGCGTACATTCATGACACCAAGTTTCAAGTAGCGATAGATCACAGCTCGTTATGATGGCTCCACAATCTCAAGGAGCCTGAGGGACGATTAGCCCACTGGGCTTTGGAATTACAGGCGCATTAATATGAATTATTCATAGAGCTGGAGAGGCCCATCAAAATGCAGATGAACTATCACGACTTCCTAGTGTAGCTGTTGTGAGCAGTTTGTCAGGTGAGCTTCATGAAAAAATGATTACACAAAAGTATGGGGACGAGCCACCTGAAATACAAAAGGCGATTTAAAAACTTTTAACTGACATCAAATATCAGAATGGAGTTTTATACAAGCTCAAACCCAAAAGGAAGAGTTTAATTTTCTCAAAACCTTCAGACCAAATGGAGATTATTATACAAGCCCACAAGGCCATCAGGTATGGAGAATTGACCAAAACGCTAGACTTAAATTAATCTAGTTACTATTGGGATTCCATATGATTTTATTATAAGACTATTCAATAACTGACATTCATGCCAAATTGCAAAGCCTATGAAATTCAGATGTGAAATATCATTTGATCAAACCTGACTGGGTCTGGCATACTGTGTCAATTGATGTATTTGGCCCTTTGCCTATGAGCAGCCTAGGCAACATATACATATTTTTTTCTGTTGACTATCTGATGAAATGTGTGGAAGTGAAAGAAATTTGAGATGTTGGGGCTTTAACTACTGTCAAGTTTATTATGGATAGTACTATTTATAAGCATGGATGGCCCAGAAGATCCTGATGGATAACGGCACAAATTTTAATTTCCAGATGGTGCAACGGTTAAATAAGTTGATATCCATCAAGGGAGTATTGTCAACACCATACCATCCTGAGACTAATGGTATGGTAGAACGAGTGAATGACACTCTAGTTGGTTAATGTGCAAAAACGCTGCGAGGCGCCTTCATAATGGGCTACTTCCATTAGTGCTACTGTATTTGAATACAATATTGGACACCACAGAAGCACAGGCCGCTCTCCATTTTGAATTCTGTATGGTAGACAGCCCGCTCTACCTCCATTATTATATTTAGTGCTCAGTTCAACTGAGGCAATTGGACCAAATAATTATGTGAGCAACTATAGAAGACCTTAATCAAGTTGCAATTTGAAGCCTATCAGAACGTGATTAATCAAAAAACTAGTCAGAAGAGCTATGAAGAATCTAAATGAGCAATGGTGTATAAGTTCAAGGAAGGATATTTAGTAGTATATTGTGACACTCATAGCGCAGGCCACGCACACAAGCTGGCCTTGCTTTGTAAAGGTCAGTTTATTATATTGTAGAAATCATCCAAAGATGTATATACCATTAAGTATTAAGGCAGCTGAATTTTGAATTTTGTATACGCTAAGTTCCTTCATCCATAACATAAAGAATAATAAATAAAAATAAATAAAAATAAAAATAAATAAAAATAGAATAAAATTAAAAATAAAAATAATAAAAGACAAAGAAAGAATAAAGTCTTTAACAATTAAGAACATTAAAATCTAATTCATAGATTTGAGGCATCATTGCCACAGAGCTAAATAACCCTTCTTTAGGAGGGGGAGGAGAGTGAGATCAAGCTGGGGAAAACTATAAAAGTATCAGAGAAGTGAAAATCTCATATAAGTCTTGACTATCCAGAACCTGTCAGAGATTCACCAAACTCAAAAAGGGTCAGCACCAGGCACGCTGGCCTGGTTGACTTAGAAAAGGCCATCAAACTAAAAGGAAAAGACCGTTGGAAGGGACTTTGGAACAGGCAAAAGAGAGGGTTGACTCAGGAGAAAATGCTGCAGAAAGGAAGATATAGTTGGAAAGAAGTCTTTCAAGACAAAAGTAAATTGGGGGAGGAGCACTTTTGCGCAAAACATTTGTAAATTGGCCTTGTCTAAAACCCTGCGCATGTCAGGAATGGTTTTGGTGAAAATGAGGAAGGGGGGAAGTGAATGAACGCACCCAGAAGAGTCATATGTGGAGTATAATTTTCAGGAAGCCCTTTTGCCAGGCTTTTGCAAAGGGATTGGTATAATACTAGGATGTGTCAGTCTTTTGAAACCCAAGTTTTGAGACCCAAAGGACGTTTGAATTAGTATTTACTGCAGTGAGTTTGCACCAAAGCTTAGCTACCAAGTTTGAGGAAATAAGAGCCAGATTGGACTCAAAATATCGAATGAGGCAACCTCAGAATTGAAGGCAAGTGGGGATGACAAGTAGGCTTCTACAAGTTCCAACATTGAATCAAGTTCAAAACCCAACGAAGCTATACTGCCCACACATAAGGAAAAAACAAGACTGATGGAAGGGAAGGCTTGAAAAAGGGAGAACAAGAAGTCAGGAAAGAGATCCCCATCCAAAGCAAATTGAAACCAGATGAGGCTTTCTTGGGGCTCACCAGCTTCAGAAGCCTGAAGAGTTAAAGAGATAGTCAAAGGAGGATCCCACTTTTCCCATTGGGATGTTCGTTGGACAGAACTTGAAGCCAAGGGGGCATGTTCATGTTCACTGATTGCTGAAGTCGCAGCAGGATGCAAAGATTAACTCTCAGGCTTGTTAAGCGTAACTAGTTGAACCAGCTTGAGAAATTGAAGGCAAAACGCCTGAGTTGACCATAGCACAAAGCATGGAAGTGCTCAATCTTAAGAAGACTCATATGACTGGGGCCAAAAGGCTATTATTGTATCATTTATATTTTGAAGATCATGAGAAGTTAAACATTGTGACCCAGAAAGAAGGTTACCTACCGCATTTATCCAGTCAAGGTGGGGGAAGTGTTGAATAGTTGACTGGACCTGATCATTGGATATTCATAGGGACATAATAATGTTATCATATGCAAAATCTATTATGGATCATATCAAAGATATCAGTGATAAAGGATCAGGAATATCCAAAACTTATGCAAAACTTGAGATCTGCAGCATAGTGATTCCACTTAATAATATTTGACTATGATGACATGGGCCTGGGGGCTTTGTTGGTTCAGTCAGACTTAATAATAATAGTTGACTTAATGACCTAGGCTTGTGGCTTTGTTGATCAATGTCAAAATTACCTTTTAACGTCAATAGAGTTTTTTAATCAAATTAATTACTAATTAGGTGTATGAATTGCCTTGGTATATGTCAGACATTTGGTCTTGCCACTGAAAAATAAGAATGTGGTAGGTTGAATTCAGCCAAAAAGGGAAAAAGTTGGCTCTTAGCAATTCGCTGATGCCCTTAAAAATGATTTAAATGATAATGTCAAGAAGATCAGCCAAAAAACACTAGATGATTCTTAGTGAAACCCCGTTAACCAGGGTAACTCTAGTTCAAAACCTGCATGAGCACTTTCTGAAAAATCAAATGATAAAATTTCACTGATCAAATGACGGACTTTGGGGAAACCATTGGGCGGTAATCCCCCAACCAGCACCAAGTCATTCACAATACCTGCGTGGGAGCCACCCCTTTTATAGGCGTGGTGGAGGCCCCCTGAGGTGAAAATAATTTCTCTAGTGGTGATTGGTTGCAGTACATCAAAACCTTGCTGCATGGGTATATTCTGCCCCAAAACACTAACGTCCATTTTACCAATATTAACTCACTTTTCCCATGTTATGATAGGATCAAAACCCATATTACCTAATTAAGAAGGCTTCAAAGCTATTCCAAAACTATCCTCGAATTCCCTCTGACCCTCAAAATAGTTTAAATACTTATCAGTCAAATATCAAGAGGGATTGATACTCTTTTACCCCCGCACGGCGCCATTAAACCCTTAAAATTTATATTTATTAAGTTTTTAGAAAAAGTTTATATATTTAATATATTTGTGGTATCAACCCCCATTGTTGGATTTGGGGGAAATAAGCACCAAGCGAGCATCTACAGCCCCAAAATCCAACAAGTGGTGCTCACTACAGGTGGCACCTGTATAACACCAAAATGACTACTAATTTGGAACCCTGGCTAGCTGCATTAGAAAACCAACTAGCCAATGCTTTGTTTCGCCTCAAATGGCTTGGGCAGCATTCTTCTCTAGGCCCTTATGGGTCCTCCCATTTTATCTTTAAACCTTCATTCTAAACAAGTTCACCCCTAATGAGGCCAGTATTTTCTCCTTCCTTTATGTTTATGAATCTGCGATGGAAGGAGCGACTGACCACCAAAAAACCAGGTATATCCTTCCCTGTCTAAATCGGATGGCCCAGGAGATCATGGTTCCTCAAATGGCCACACTTACCACTTAGGCGGAGATCAATCAAGCGTTGATTGACGAGTTTGGTTCAAATAAGAGCTTACAAGGGCAAAAAAGGACTTTATGTGCCTTAGCCTGCAAGAGGGTGAATCAATCCCATCATTTGTTGGGCGATTTTATAGCAAAGCTCAACCTTTAATGTTGGCCAAACTGCTCCCTTTAGATGATGCTATTGCAGCTATCGTAACTAGCTTGGCATCTTACCCCTCTTTAGCAACGCATATCTCTGCAGTCAATCATACCTTCCAAACTGTACGGGATATCAAAGAGGCACTTCTAGCAGTAGCTGACGTTTATGAACCTGAACTTTTTCAGGATGTACCAAAGTGGTAAGCAACTCCGACCTCTTCAGCCTCTTCTATGGCTGTATCCCATTGGAACCTAGCTGCTGCAGAGACACAACGACTTAATCCCCCTATACTGTGTGAGGATAACCAAAATTATTGGCAGTTAAGGGGAAACACTCCTAATCAGCTTCAGGATCAAAAGCTCAGCCTAAAAAAGGTAATTATCACTTTCCCAGGTCTCTCTCTTGCCGAGCAAGCTACTACAATGAACAATGCATTACACCCTCCTAAGCCGCTGCTTAAATCCCTCTCAGCCTCAACTCAGGCTACTTCTAGTTCAAAACCATCTGATATGGGGCAGCCCAAGCTGATCACTCCTAAGGCAACTGTTAAAGCCATTACACTTCCACCATCTCCCCCAAAAGTTGGTACAGCCACGATGCTCCCTTCAAATGTCAAAAGGGTGGATGAAAGTGATAAAGCCCTCCCCTGCGAGGAACCCAAGCTGGTTTTTCCGCCCCTCTCTTAGTAACTCGTTGAGGTGCATTGACAATCCCTCTGATGACGAGTCTGAGAGGGTTGGTGAAGACGCAGGCTATTATATTTTGGGAGCCCCAATGGAAGTGCAAGTTCTGGATAAATTGAGGTCAGAAAGAATTGATATTGCCATAATACCACAACGAACCTACCTTCACCACATGTTAATATTTCCAGAGGTGATTGATACCGCTAATGATGCAGACCAGCTTAATAGGACAGTGATACAATCCACCCAGCAGGTGCATATGCTTCAATATATAAAAAACAACTACCCTGAGATGGCTAACCGCCTTGCTTTCGCACTTTGTTTGAAGGAGATCATTGCCCTCCCCTACTATTGGAACCACCATAACCAAGGTAGAAGTTGTTATCAATAAAGTGCGCATTCTAGCCATCCTTGATATGGGTGCTCCAGTGAACGTGGTATCTTTGAAGCTCATTAAGAAAATTAAGTTGGCACCTGATATGGACTATTCCCAAGAGTATGGAACTGCAGGGCCTAACAATACTCGAGCTATTGGAGCCTAGTCTTCTACCCATACAAATTGGGAAGCTCTTACTTGCTGCTCCTGAAGTGGCTTTGGAAAACAACGCCTACGATCTGCTCCTTGGAATTCAATTCAATATTGAGTATATGGAGTAATTAATATGAAACAATGATTTCTCTCCCTTCTAAATTATGAGGTTCCCATAGTCTTTACAAATGATGAGCCTAAGAAGAAGGAATATATGTGCGTAGTGGAGTACCCTTCTTCCTCCATCACCCTTATCTATACCACATCAGGCCAAACACAAAATAGCTGCCTGATTTAGTGGATGGTATAGAGGGTATACCAATGTACGCGTCAGAAGAGGTAGTCGTTAAAGCAGGTGAGAAAAAGGTGATAGACACAAAAATTACTATGCAAATCCCCCACAACTGCCTTCTGCACTTAACAAGAATTGATGGAATAAGACCTTTGGAACTTCAGGTGTTGCCAGGTATCCTAGACCCTGCCTACCAGCGACCTATTAATCTTCTTCTGGGGAATCTCACCAACAAGGACATGGTTGTAAAGAAGCTTCAGGAGATTGGAAAAGCCCTGTTAATTCCCATTGATGACATCCATCAATATTATTGTATTGGGTCTATGCTAGATATGGGACTACCTACTGACCAAATGATCTGCGCTTTGCCCAACGTGCAGATTTCTGATGAGCTAACTCCCACTGAGCTTAATAAAGTTCATTCTTTACTGGAGTCCTATAGTGACATCTTAACCAAATCTGATACTGACTATGTGCATATGAAGGGCTAGTGCCACACCATTGATGTTGGGGATGCCAAGCCTATTTGATCCAAGCATTATTGGAAATCAAAAGTTGAGGAGCTTCAGATGAAAACGGAGCTTAAACAGTTACTGGACGCAGGGCTACTAGTGCCTTCTCAAAGTCCTTGGTCATCTCCTCTTTTGCTCATCAAAAAGAAAAATGGCAGCCATTGAGTAGTTATGGATTACCGCAAGCTGAATAATCTCAACAAGAAGGATAGCTACCCCATCTCACGAATTGATGACGCTCTGGCTCAACTCTCTGGGTCTAAGTTCTTTTTCGCCATGGACTTGGCTAGCGGATACTGGAAAATGGACCTTTCTCTGCAAGACCCAGAAAAGTGTGCGCTTATCTACAGTGAGGGTCTTTTACAACCTGCCCTATTACCACAAGGGTTGTGAAATGCACCTGCATCTTTCTAGCAAGCTATGGACCACATTTTACAAGACCTGAAGCTTAGTTGTGTGATTTTATATTTAGACGAGATCACCATTTTTCCCCAAACCCTTAATGAGCATCTTCCTCATTTAAAGGAAGTTTTTCAACAGTTGCGGGCCTCTAAAATTAAGCTGAAGCCCTCTAAATGTACTTTCTTTCAAAAGAAGTTAGACTTCCTGGGGCATGCCATCTCTTCTGATGGGATCCAGCCTATCCAAGATAAAGTTGAGGTGATATCCAAGATGCCTGCTCCCAAAACCCTTTGTGATATTCAGGTGTTTTTGGGCATGATGGGGTACTATCAACAATTCATCCCCAAATTTGCTCAGCTCAGTGAACCCCTTGTACGACTTTTAACTAAAAACACCCCTTTTCATTGAGGAGCAGAACAACAAGCTGCTTTTGAAACGTTAAAAAAGCTGCTGCAGCAACGTCCTATCCTGCGCCACCCTGATTATAGTAACCCTTTATGCTGTTTACTGATGCTTCTGACTATGCGGTTGGTGCTATCTTGGCTCAAATGGATGAGCATGGGGTTGATCACCCCGTTTCATATTTTAGCAAGATGCTCTCTAAGGCTGAACGCAACTATAGCGTCACAGAGAATAAATTCTGACCATTTTGCTTGCTGTTAAACATCACCACCCTTTCTTTTATGGGACCTCATTCAAGTGGTCACTGATCATGCCTCTTTAAAGTGGTTACAAAATATGAAGGATCCCACTGGGCAGCTGGCACGCTGGGCTTTAAAGCTCCAAAGCTATGATATGACCATTGTACACCAAGCTGGGACAAGCCACATGAATGTCAATGGGTTACTCAGCTTCCCATCCTTCATTTAGATAATAGTGAAGCGTAGCATCTACATTATCTTTAATGCCCTAATGCTTGGGAGGATGAGGATGAACCAGTTCAGAAGATGCTAGCGCGCCATTCCCATAACACGAAGGTGGATAATGGGCATCTGTATAAGAAAGTGGGGGTGAATTGGTTACCCTACCTCCGACCTTCAGAGAGAGTACCTGTAATTATGGAGTCTCATACCCTCCTAGGACATAGTGGAGTGTGGAAAACCTATGAGTGGGTAAAAGAACGCTACTATTGGGAGGAAATCATGGAGACCATCGTTGAAGTCTTGGATGGCTGCTTAACATGTAAGAAGCAGTCCAACTTAAAAACAAAGTATCAATATCATCCTACCACCCCTCAACATCCTTTCCACACAATGAGTCTCAATATGTTTGGCCCTCTTCCCCAAACTACGGGTGGAAATCAATATATTTTGGTTGGAATTGATCACTTTACCAAATGGGTCAAGGCAGTGGCTATCCCAGATCAGACGGATAAAGCCACAGCCACTTTCATCCACCAGTATATCTTTACCTGACATGGATGCCCCAAGTTTTTCTCTGCGATAATGGTAAAAACTTCACCTCCCAAGTGATGAAAATTCTCGCAATGTCTATGGGCACCCAATAGCTCTTTTCCGCCCCCTACAACCCTTCAACCAATGGTAAGGTGGAAAGAGAAAATTGAACGCTGGTTTCTATATTATGGAAAATGGCTACTTCAGATCCCCTCCACTGGGATCAGTACTTACCAAGTGCCTTCATAACATACCGCATCAGCTATCATTAAATCCTTAAAATGTCGCCTTTCTGAGTATTATATGGGCGAGAACCTGGGTTCCAGCTTTACTTGCAAAAATATCTTCACTGATAAGGCTGATCCTGAGCAAGCTATGAAGAAGCTAGCCCAGCATATCATACAGTTGCAATCCAAGGCAATGACAAACTTAGCAAAGACAGTTACAAAAGAGGGACATGCTGCAAATGAGCTCTGGGCTCCTCTTCCCTCTTTCCAAGTGTCTAACTTGGTATTTTATTATCATAATTATATTACCCTCAGAAGGGAGAAACTCATGTCCATCTGGGAAGGTCCATTCTCAATTACATATAAGAAAGGGGATGAGTATTCAATTAAAACCCTCGCTTCCAGAGTTACCATAAATTGGGTCCATGGACGCTTTCTACGGCTTTATTCACCTCCAACATTCTTGAGGGGGGTGATGTTGGATATTTGGCTTTGACGCTAAAAAATAAGAATGTGGTAATTCAGATTCAGCCAAAAATGGGAAATGTTGGCCCTTTGCAATTCTCTGATGCCCTTAAAGATGATTCAAATGATAATGTCAAGAAGATCAGCCAAAAAACCCTGGCCAATTCTTGGTGGAACCCTGTTAACTGGGGTAACTCCAGTTCAAAACCCACACGGGCACTTTCTGAAAAATCAAATGATCTGATTTCACAAAATTGCATGACGGACTTTGGGGAAACCATTGGAAGGTAATCCCCCAACCAGCACCAAGTCCTTCACAATACCTGCGTGGGAGCCACCCCTTTTATAGGCGTGGTGGAGGCCCCCTGAGGTGAGAATAACTTCTCTAGTAGTGATTGGTTGCAGTACATCAAAACCTTGCTGCATGGGTATATTCTGCCCCAAAACACTAACGTCTATTTTACCAATATTAACTCACTTTTCCCATGTTATGATAGGATCAAAACCCATATTACCTAATTAAGAAGGATTCAAAGCTATTCCAAAACTATCTCAAATTCCCTCTGACCCTCAAAATAGTATAAATAACTATCAGTCAAATATCAAGAGGAATCAATACTCTATTACCCCTGTGAGCTGCCATTAAACCCTTAAAAATTCATACTAATTAAGTTTTTAAAACAAAGTTTATATATTTAATATATTTGTGGTAATAACCCCCATTTTTGGATTTGGGGGAAATAAGCACCATGTGAGCATCTACTGCCCTAAAATCCAACAGTATATGCTACCAATTTCTCAAGAGGAGCGACGGTTCATCTGTTTGCAGATGTGTCAGAAATGCTTTATTAAGATGTTTATGAGTTTGGCACCAACCCTGAGGCCATGCAAAATACTTTAGTCAAAAGGATTTAGACCCTCAGCCAAACTTATTACATGTTCCTTTGGCTAAATGCCATTGGAAAATGAGGCGTCATGGGTAAAATGTGGTTAACAGCAAACTCTATAGATTATCTACAAGTTGATACTAATAAAACACAATAATTTATTACTACAAGTTTATAGTTTATATACTTGCTTTTTGTATTTAATACTTTATGTTGTATTAAGATGAGAATCTACTTGGTATCAGAAGGATCAGGGCTGCGAGCCATTGTCCAAGTAATGACAGAAGAATACAGCTTCAAAGTTTCATTTACAAGGAGTTTATATCTTGAATATTGTCACCGTCTGGTCTATTGTCTCCATACAATAAAAGCTCAAAACTCCAACTTATCCCAGAAGAAGAACCAGCCCAATTGAAGTAAATTTAAAATTCAACATTCCCCAAAGAGGAACTGCTTTTGCTGGAAGATTTGTGATGATGGAGAGCATCAACTTGACTTTTTAAGTCATTAGTATCTTCAATAATTGAGTCTAACTAATCATGGGAGGCACAAAGGGCTGATTTTATGGCATTATTTGGGGTTAACTGCCAAATTTCGCTTTATAGCTTGGTAGTTGCATATCAAGGTTAAGTTATAATTCAATGGCGACATTCTTTGCTCCAGTTCACGTATCACAGTGGGCAAATTTGCTAATAGTTTAAGGCTTTCTATTCAAAGAGGGATTGATGCCAAATCATTATTTCACATTGTAATAATAGTTTCACCATGAATTTAGGGTGTACATGGCAGGGAGCACCAGTTTTTTCAGGAGTACAGGGTTTTAGACCACTTGTTCTTTCGCCACTTAAGGCCAGGAGTCCCAAAATTCCTAGATGCTAGAATATAAGTTTTTACTTTCCTTGGCCGGAAAGTCTTTTTTCAGGGTTAAGTTTTTTGGTAAATCCTAACAATGTTTTTGTCCCTAAATAAATAGAGGTAGGCAAATAATTTAGATGGCAAAAAGATAGTAAAGTTTACATGCTTAGACACATGATTATATGGGAGATCAGTGAGTTTTTACTTGTTAAATATCCAAGCGTTCCAAGTTAAGATCTAAACTCAATTATAATTGGAGATTCTGTAACATGTTTTTCATTTCTGTCACACGGGATTTATTTCTGCATAGATTGGGTTTGAACCCCAATATTAGGGGTTTTGGGCTAGTACTGTTTGATTGCATCAGTCAGGGTTGATCCTCAATATCAAAAGACCTTAAATTTTGTTGGTGATTATCCCCAATTATATTTTCGTTTATTTCATTGGACTGGGTTTGATTCTCTTCATCTAACACACATGAATCCCTGATTTGGGTAGGAGTCCCAACAAACCCCAAAGCTGGAGAAATAATTACATAAATCTACTATTTGTGGATGGAATCAACCTATAAAGTATCATCAGATTGTCTCACTCTATAAACCTACCTGTTTAAGTTGAGGAGTGTCTTAAAATTCCTTTGAGGGCGAAAAACTGACGATCAATAATTACAAGGAGCAGTGCATCGTTGTAACTTACCTTACTTTGGAAATTCCAGACTATCTATATGTCAAAGTTCATGCACATGTCAGAAAGCTAGAAAGAACCCATATGTCATTCCTGTGATACAACTTTATGGACATTGTGAAATTTAGGTTTTAGTTGCCAACCTATTGAATCAGCCAGTACGGAAAAGGAAACTGAGTAGTAGTGTATGCCCACTTAATTTAGACTAAGGAGCTTTTATCATTCCATGATTTTGGCCAACTGATTGAGATGGTGTTACCAGATGACTCAAAGACTGAGGAGATTTTTGCTGCTTTTAATTGATCTAAACTTACTGGAATTCTGGATGAGCATAAGGATGAGGTCCTTCTTTTATTTGAGAAATATTTCATGGTGCTCTCCCAATATGATTATGACCTTAGATGAGCTAAAGGTATAGTTCACAAGGGTGAAATTGGGGATCAAAATGCCAATTCAAATGAGACCCATCAGATGGTTGCAAGTAAGTGAGGCAGTGATTTCTGGTAAAATTGGAAAACTTATTGAACATGGATAATTAGTTCTATTTTCAAGCCCTTGGGCAAACCCAATTTTAATTGCAAAGAAGAAGAATGGATCCAACTTAGTAGTTATAGATTACCGTTGGCTAAATAAAATAGCCAAGAACAACTTGTATCTATTGATGCACATAGATAATGTTTTGATACCTAATATTGGCTCAATCCTTTTCTTGCATAGATCTTATATTAGGTTACCATCAAATTGACCTACCTAAGGATGATCTGGAGGAATGAGCTATCATCACCGCTCAAGGGTTATATCAACCAAGAGAATGCCAAAAGGCCTGTGCAATGTATAAGCCACAGTTCAATATGATGGATACTGGGTTAGGCGACTTTGATATTGTCATGCGTACTTGTCTATTAGATGGCATCAGTTTCTTTAGTCACACCTTTATGATCACCTAAAACATTTAGAAGCGTTTTTAAGAGAATATTATCATCCAATATCAAAAATAAAGCTTTGAAAATTCCACTTCTCTAAATAGGAAATTTGATACTTAAGTTTTATTGTAAATGGTGAAGGACTACACCCTAAAATCCTAAAGATGAGAATTTTCAGGCAATTTCACACCTGAAACTTTCTGATATATGTAAGTTATTGCTATGTAAGTTACTTTTGGCGTTTCATCAAGAACTTTGCTTCCATTGCAAGCCACTTTGTCAAATATCAAAGGACCCAGAGAGTCTTCAAATGAGATGAGGAAGCCTGGAACTCTTTTTATGAACTTTAAAAATTATTTAATCGTGGAACCAAAATTGCTATATCTAAATTTTGATGGTTGTTTATTATACATACTGATTTCTCTTTAATAGCAATTAGTGCCATATTAAGTCAGAAAGATAAAATTTGTGATAAACACCCCATAGCATATGTAAGCTGGATTTTAGCAAACAGGAGCGGAATTACACTGTGAGAATGTATTGATGTCTTAAGCTGATATATGCCTATAAATAGTTTAGATTTATATTCACAGGGCACATCTCAATGTGGTAACAGACCACTCTTCATTCAGATGGCTGCACAATTTAATTGATCTTGAAGGGAGATTAACCTATTGGGCCTTAGTATTGGAGGCGTACAATTCAAGTTTGTACATCACGCCATTACAGTTTATCAAAATGTAAATGGCCCATCACGGTTGCCAACTGTTCTAGTCCTTTAAACCGATGCAGATGAGTGGTATGAGAAGATGCTTACCATAAATATTAAAGACCAACCAATATAATTTATCAAGCATTAAAACAGGTGATAAAATAAGCAAATTCAAATATTAATTGTTTAAAGCATTTTAAAAAAAATCACCTAATGTTTTTAAAGCCTTCTTAGTGCCCAGAAACTACCAGTAACTACATAATGTAACTAAGAATGGAGGCCTACATAAAACCCTAGAGAATTTTTATAAGGGTTTACTATTGGGAATCACTTATTTCTGACATTGTGGAATATATTGTTTGTTGTGAAATGTTTCAAGCTCAAAAGCCCTATAAGAAAGCAACCATTTTCCAGATAGTGAATCCTGTGTTCGCTTAGCACATTAAATCATAGGGCCATTGACCATGAGTACTGAAAGAAGCAATACATAATTGTGGCTATCGTTTACTAGACTTGTTTGTCAGAGATGAATGCTTTAAATAAAGTAGATTCTAGCAGTACTGTCATGTATCTAATAGAAAAGTTGATATTGGCATGGTTGCCCTCTGACTTTTATAAAAAAATGATAGTAGGAACTTTACTAAGAATTTCATACCCAAACTAAACTATTTGATAGGAATATGAGGAGTACTAATGACGCCTTACCATTAAGAAACAAATGTCATGGTAAGAATAAGTAGATAGTACTCTAGACACTACCTTTAGGAAGCTTGGCCGTTAACCCCTCCAGCTGGGTAAACTTTTTTAATGTTGACATTTGTTTATAATTTGAGTTATCATTCATCAATGAGTAAAATGCCTATTATTTCTATTATGGTCATAGTACTTATACATCACCAATTTCATATTCCACTATTGAACTAAGTTTTAAAATGGCGCCCTTGCAATAATTGGAAAGCTTAAAGAAATTTTTATGGGTTACAGACCTCCATTTATGCAAATACTCTCAAGCGGAAGATTAAGGCCAAAGAATATGAAAATTCAAAGTGTTCAGCTTTTCATCTTTTGACACTGGTGATGGGTCCTTTATTGTAAAACCTCTGTTTTAATTGATGAAATTAGTTAGACAAGCTTTGGGTTGGTCCAATTGAGGTCATCAATAGGTCAGCATTGGATGCATATAACATTAAGGCCCTTTTATATAGATATATAGTGTTTTGAGTGCATGCTAAGTTTTTAAGAGCATGCAGATAGTTGGAAAAAAATGGGGAAAAGGTCATCTTATCTATCTATTTGAACTGAAATTAAACTGTCTGTTAACCTAAGTTTGGCCTAATGCCTGCATTTTTGTTGGAAATGACTGCCAACTGTTTACTTTATGTCTATACCATCAATCATTCTTCTACAAATGTTGAAAATGAATTTTAGCACTTTAACCTAATTTATTAATGATGGTTACCACAAGCTTCCCAGTGGCTCTTGGAGAAGCGGGTGTACAAAGGACCTCTCTTCTGTAATTTTAATAAAAACTAAGCCATGAAGTTCCACGAATCTTAGCTTGCAGCACAATAAACATTTTTAAAGATAATAATCTGGGCTATATGGGGGATGTGTTAAGGTTATTCCAAATTATGCTTTTTCCAATATGTTCTAAAGCTAGTGTCCTTTTTAGCAATTAGTGCCAATTAATTTAAAATGGCTTCAATGTTTTTAGACTTCCTAATAGTAAATTATGAATAAGCTCTTATTATAATCAATCAATTGAGCTTAGCCAAATCATTGATAAGGCTTCCATAAAAGTATTTGGCACAATTGCCAATTATTTTGAACATCTTGCAGGAAGTTCCAAGTTAGTACATGGTTAGTGCTTTAAAATGATTAACTTTATTGCAGTTTTCTGCGACTGATGCTGATACAAATTGATAGATAACATTCAATTGCCATTAATGGCATATATATCCACTAAATTTCCTCTAACAAAATACCTTAGTTTTGTTTGTATCTGGTGTTCTATATTTTAGCTATTTATATTCTAAGAAACGTTTTCCTAGGACTTCTCTTTCTGCTAAGCATCACTTTTCGAAAATCAATTCAGCCTGAAATTTAGCTACACTAAAGATATTTACGAAAACTATTAGCAAATATGGCGGGAAACCCCGCAAAGAACCCGCAGGCTCTGACAAACGAGCCAGCACCACCCCAAACGAAGCAACCCTCGGTTACCCACCTCAGGGTCAACCAGAATCACCTGCTCTCAAGCAGCGGCCATGAAAGCAGGCACCACCCCCCAACCTGGAGCTACTTCAACTAGCGCCAGTTCACCTGATCACACTTCTGCAACCTGCACGCCTAACAGCTCTGTGTGCGTTGCCTCCCACCAACCCGCTGGGCCCCCTCCAACCAAGGAGGCCATCACCCACGCTGTTTTAATGGCGTCTGCTCAGTTGAATGCAACTCAGCCCATCCAGGCATTCACCTCCCCCATTGCGTCAGCTAATTCAGCCCCATCTATTATTGCTGACGCCGTGTTTCTGGCTCCCTCCATGAGGGGCGATACCCAGCTACCTGGCCCCCAAACCCTCAGATGTAAGGTTGGATTAGCCGCACATTCTGGTTCACTAAGCACCAAATTGGGACAATCTACTCTTCTCAATGAGGATTCAAATGGTTTAGATTTTAGAACTTCACACCAGTTCCAATCTCACCCGTCCCATTTAAACCCCGTAATTGGCAATTCTCAAGTCGGCACTTTATCTCCATATGCTGAAAACGACCAATTCACCAATCAGCCAGTGAGTTTTGCCCACAAAATCACAGCAAATACTCGGGCTGAATTTACCCAAATAGATTGGGATGGTGATGAAAAATCGCCCTCCTCCCAATTGGCTGGAGTTAATTCCAATCTGGATGGGCCTCCCCAATTTAGCGAGGCCCAACAATCCGCCCCTCAATTTAATATGACGCCAGCAACTGCTGTAACATTCCAGCAACAAGGGAACTCCGCAAACTTGTCCAAACCACCAGCTCACACTCAACCTGTGATTGCAGCCCAAAGCAAACACAAACGTACCAAAGGAGCCACTGGGGCGTGGCAAAAACCTCTGGCACCAACGCTACCCAAAGATGATCCCCGTGAAGTGTTGTTTATTGCTGATGTTAAGAAAAATTGGGCCAAAACTAGAGCGCAAAAGCTCTACCTCGTTAAACCCTCTCCCACGCAATTCGCCTTTATTATGGGCATAACCCTGTTGAATTCTATATGGAGGATTACTTCTCATAATTTGCAGCGATTGCGGAGACATTCCCAATTAACACCACCATCCGTGAATCAGTGGAGGGCCACTACATCGATGCGGGCTTCACTGAAGCTGCCCTTGCTGACCATGCTGCCACCCTCCAAGTCATTATTCCGTGTGGATCTCTTCACGTCTCCCACACACGCTCTCACCTGGAGAAAATTTCATAGGTTACTTTTTCCAACCTACCAACGACTGTTGATCCTGAGTCTCTTAAACTGGCGCTCCATCGTGGTTTAATGGAGTTTGGGTCTGTTCTTTCAGTGGACTTTAGCGTCCCCTCTTACTATGCTCCCACCTAAAGAGCTCACACTGCTAGGGCGTCGTTCATCCCCTCCCCCACTGTATCCTGCAACATTGAGGTTATTCCTCGTGTGGCGGTAGTTGGGGCACTCCCTAAGATCTTTTTTGTCAACCCTGATTAGGCGCTCCCTCGGTGTTCATGGTGTAACGCCCTTAAACACTTATATAATGGCTGCACAGCTCAAAACAAGCCCTCTTAGCCACCACCCAGGGGCCTAAACCAGGCCAAAAACGATCCCACGTGGCCGCAGCAGCAATTCCACAACCCACACAATGGGTTCCCGTTCAAGACCTGTCCCCTGAGGCCTTACGCCTAGCAGTTGAAACAGCTAACCCCACTATTGGTACAGGATACCTTCGCGCTCATGCCCCCCTTCCAGTGGGCACCCCCTCCAATCTCCCAGAGTCAACTCCTCTCTCACCAAGCGCAAGGCATCTCCCACAGGGTGCCCCTCGTCAGCCACCCCCACTCAGGGCTCCGCGGCACCCCCACCAACCTCCACCAGCGATTTATCGCATCAACCCTCAGCTCCCAATGGAGCTATGCCCACCAGCATGGACTGGCAACCCGCGGCCTGCGGTAGAAGTGCCACCTCAAAGAGTCCTACCCCAAACCCACAGTTCATTTCGCGCGGATCCTTTGCAGTGTTGGAGGAAGTGAATATGGACTCAGACTCATCAAATGGGGACACCGCGGAGGTCACCATTGAGCACCCTCAGGTCCTTCCCCTGCAACAGAGCGGGGGCAGCATCCTAGGCTGGTTTACTGGGTCCTCCGCCCCCCACCCTCTCCTTCCCCTCAGAACCCTTGACGCTCCTCACGGATTGCAGCTAATAGTCAAGCTAAAGGACTCAAAACTAGCCGCCTCACAGCAGAAGGTTTAAGCGCTGGCAACCCCCAGGACATGGAGGGGAACAGCTATGAGTCCCCACGGCAGCACCCTGGCCCTGCAATATATCAACGCAAATGGGTTGAAGGACTTTAAGAGGAGAGCCCGCCTCCTCCGCAACTTCAGGTCAGCACAAATTGACATCGCTGCTGTCCAGGAGCCCCATATCCTCCCCCACGAACAATCTGCATGGAATGAACAGTTAGGAGGCAACTCCTTCTGGACAAATCATGCCGCCCTTTATTGTTTTGAAACCCCAGGTTAAAACCCATCCTTTTTCACAATATCTAGGTAGCCGCCTCATACTGGCCAAACTCACCACTCCTGACTTCTCTTTCTTCGCTGCAAGCATCTACCTGCCTAATGCAGGTCAGGAGCAAAATCGGCTCTTGGAAGAGCTCGTCCAACTCAATCTCCCACGGAATACAGTCCTCTTAGGAGATTTCAACACAACCATAAGTCGCGTCCGTGACTCTTACCCCCCTGCAGCAAAGGAACGCCCTGGATCAAGTCGCCTCCATGATTTCCTTCGCCTGAGTGGCTTTATAAATGCGCTTCCACCCTCCGCATCTGGCCTGGGTTGCATGACTAGGATTCAGTATGATGGAGGAGCTTTCCAGTCAGCGTCACGCATAGATATGGCACTGATTGGCCCCCTGCTAATTGGCCGCGTCTCCTCTCCCATCTCTCGTGACAACCATCTGAGTGAATACAGGTCACTCACCGTTGTCCTCACCACCACACTTAAACCGTCGCATAGGTTCTGGCCTAGGGTTGCCCCAGCTCTTCTCAACAACCCCTTCACTAAGGAGAAGCTGTCTATGACCATCCGGGAGACTCTCACCTCCCCCCACCCCACCTGCTTGACCACAAGGCTAGATGGGCGGTGACCAAGGAGGGCATCACCCGCGCTGCTTACAACTGTGCCAAAGCCCAGATGACTGCAGCTCGCGCCAGAGTCAAAAGGGCGGAAGCCAGAGTCAGACATCTGGAGCGAAACTGCCAGCCTTCGCCCTCTCCCAGATGGTTGGAAGACTGGGAAGTGGCGCAGGAAGCACTCCGCTTGGAGCTCACACTGCAGGAAGAACGGGCAGCAAACTTTACAACATCTCGTTACTATGCTCAATGGGAACGCTCACCCGCTTCTTCTTTCATAAACAGAAAGTCCAGTCAACAGCGCAGGATATTACTGCACTGAAGATTGGCACTACAACCACTTCGGATAAGGAGGAAATCACGCAGGAAATACACCGCTTCTACTCCAGCCTCTTCCATGCCACCCAGGTGGACCCATCGGACATCCAAGACTTCCTGTGGTGGGCTCCAGAGCCGCCCATTGACCCACGGGCTGATGAGGCTCTACTGGCGCCTATTTCCATCCAGGAGGTGATGGAAACCCTTCTGAAATCCCCACGGCTTAAAGCCCCAGGCCCAGACGGAATACCCTTCGAGGTGTACCTTCTGGAACCTGCGGTGATAGCCAGAACCCTCCGCGACCTCTTTGCTGCACTCTTGTGAATGGCGAGGTCCTCACCGACTCCAGAGGCTCAATCACGACCCTCATTCACAAGAAGTCAGACCGTGAGAACCTGGCGAACTGGCGCCCCATAGCATTGATCAACACAGACCACAAGCTACTCCTGAAGCTTCTGGCCAATCGCATCACCAAATGGGTGTCACCTCGCCTTTCCCCATCCCAGCACGGTTTTATTATGGAGAGGTCGTTATGGGACAACTATAATGACCTTCACGTGACTTTGACTGCTAACTCTCGTAAGGTGAATGGCTTTGTAGCTCTCCTGGATATGGAGAAAGCATATGATCGGGTAGCCTGGAAGTATATTGATGCTTCCCTGGCCCGCTTCAATCTCCCCCGCAGCTAGGCGCTGGATATCAGCGCTCTATGACCAGCTCCACACCAGAGTCCTGGCGCCAATGGGTTTTACAGTGGCAGTACTAGTTGGACAAGGTCTCCGGCAAGGGGACCCCCTGAGCCCTATCCTTTTTAACATCACCCTTGACCCCCTCTTGGCCTCCTTACAGGACAAGCTAACAGGGATTCTGGTCCCAGGTAAAGCCCCCACATGCACCATGGCATTTGCAGATGACACTGCCATTGCATTTGGATGCCCTGGGGATGTTGCCCTCGCTGCTATGACCATTGAGAGGCAAACCAAGGCGTCCAACGCCATGGTCAACACCTCCAAGACAACAGTTGTACAGGTCAGCTCCCCCACCTTCCCCCCACCATTTGGTATTGAACCTGTGCGCGGTACCTTCCGTCACCTGGGAGTTCTCACCAACCAACAAGGAGTTGCGCTAAAAGACAATGAGGACTTGCTCCTCGTAGCAGTTAACTCCAGGATTGCCAGCTGGAACCGGCGGAACATCATCCCCCAGGGTCGAGCTCTGATGGCCAATGTGTTCCTCCTCTTCAAAGTCTGGTTCCTAGCGCACGTCTGCCCATTCACAGATGCCTTTTATACGCGGTTCAATGTACTCCTCCGGTGTTGGATCTGGGGCTCAAACCATCCACCAATGGCCCTCTCAACCATTGCCTGACCCTGCAATGAAGGGGGCCTAGGGCTTCTGGACACGCGATCCCACGCCACCACAATCTTCCTGAAGTTCCTATGGCCGATTGTCTGTCGGGACGCGACCCCCATGCCCCAATGGGCGCCCACCCTCCGCCAGTCAGTGTCAGCAGCTCTGGGTCTTCCTAGAGCATCTCTGACCTCATTAGGGGAGTGGCTCACAAACCACCCAGGCCATCGCCTGAAACCATCCTCATCCCCCTACTGGAACCAGGCTCTCCTTGCCCTGAAACGAGTAGGCGCGCGGATCCACCATGCCTTCCCATACAGAAGGGAAGGCCCTGGCCTTAGCCCCCGTCGCCATGCAATTGTGCACAATGGACAAGTTGTTACAAATCGCCTCAACCCCCAAGATCATCCTCTCATCCGCCCAAGACTCCTTGAGCTCCTCCCTTCCTCCGTGAGATTTGACCTTAAGGAATTGTGGAAGGACGTCTATCACCCCATCCTGTCAGCAAAGGTGTCCAACACCTTATGGAGGGTGCTCCACTGTTCATACAGGACAGGGGACTGGACTGGACCTACCTTCCAGCACCGAAGCTGCCACCGCTGTGCAGAGCCTATTGACTCCCATTTCCATCATTTTTTCACCTGTCCAGGTGTCGCCGCATTTTGTCCAAAGGCCCATGCGCTCCTCCATGCTCAGCCCTGGTCTGGACACCCTGTGCAAGACCTCATGTTTGAGCAGACATTGCCTGGTTGCCACCAACCCCTCCGTGTCCTCGCCTATGCCACAGCCATCTGGACCATCCATAACTCCTTCCTTCGTGCTGCCTTTAACCAGCAGGTGTGGACCCTTCCACACATGATCACCCACTTTCAGGTACACTTTGAGATGGCCCTGAAGGTCTGCACTATGTCGCCAACCCTTTCCCGCTCAGTTGTCACTGCAGCACGGCTCTGGCGCGCAAACCCCCTCCCTTTCTCGATACCTCCTCCCTCCCCTTCCCTCGCCTCAGGCTCTTAGGAGCCCAGGCGTAATTCAATAAACATCAATGAATCCCCCCTCAGGTTGGGACCATCTAGTACTAAAAAAACGTTTTTCTAAGTTTTTAACAATAACTGTATTTATTTCTAAACCAGTTATTGGGTCAACATGCGCTTTATGCCCTCAAACAAAACTTTTATATTTTCATTTTA
Organism: Massospora cicadina; assembly: GCA_022478985.1. Lineage (NCBI taxonomy): Eukaryota > Fungi > Entomophthoromycota > Entomophthoromycetes > Entomophthorales > Entomophthoraceae > Massospora > Massospora cicadina. Next base: position 78,280 of record JAKSZP010008065.1, on the reverse strand, counting down.
TTAAGAAACCTCCTTGAAACTGTGCTGTTGCCACTTTTTAACATCTATACATATCACTTCTCTATCCGTCTAGATCCTTTCCCATGCGTTTGGGTTTGTTTGTTGGTCTTTTTGTCTCCTTGTACGGTTTATATGCCCACATTCCTTTTAAAATTCTTACCATGTACTATTTCCTCTCACAAAATTGTACATCTACCGGTTATAGATAAAGAACCTTAGTTACATCTGTTTGTTCCTTTGGGATTGAATGGTATGGAGATAGCATGTCCCAAAAAGAGTTTTCTACAACCACTCATGCAGCATCATCTACTCTCCTTCATGAGATGTTGCTGGTTGCTTTGGGTCTTTTGCCTAATCATGGGGCTTCTGACCTTCTTCCCATATTAGATTTCTTTCAGGTGCGATTACAACCTATGCATGGTCTTCTGCCACATGTCATCTCAACCCTAACCATCCCATGATGTCCCCAGCATGCTCAAACCACCTCATTAACCCTTTAAACCCAGGAAAGGGTAACTTTCTCCTATACATTAATTCTAAACATTTCAATATTGCAACAAGTTTTTGCCCCTCCCAGGATTTTTTACCTTGTTACAATGGTGTCTTGGAATTCAAACCTTGTTTTAAGTTTGAGCAAAAAAATAAAAGGGTAATGTACAGCTTTCCAATGCCTACAACTTCTTTTTTTAGTACTAGATGGTCCCAACCTGAGGGGGATTCATCGATGTCAATGTCTACAACTTCCTTTAACATAAATATACCCCATCCCCACACTGCTTTAGTGGTTGTATGTTAGAAGGATTAAGCTCTTGTTTAGAAAAATCCCTAACTACACCACCTAAGTAGTAAATCTTTCTTTAGTAAGTTCTTTAATGCTGATATCATATTTCCCAAAATACCACAAATTTTTCAAATCTCTCAATTTTCTGAAAATTTCTTCACTTTCTAGATTTTATTGTAAGATTTATGATTTTTAGTATGAATTTTATTTACTTGTCAGACAATCTCAGCTCACTATATTATTTATTTTTCATATACTCACTTTTTCATTTTTCCTGTATTAATTAAATACTAAGCTGACACAGGTGTATCATGTCTTTATTTGAAATTCTAAAAAAAGAGGGTTAATTAAGGGGCAACCAGATTTATTGTGCCATGAACTCTCCCAACAATTTTTGTTATAATTTTTGATCTGGAACTTCCCTCCAAGGCGCAAACTCAGGAACCTGTAACTCAAAAAGAGGATGCAGCCCCCAAGAAGAGAGATATTAAATCATCCAAAGCTACTCCCTTCATATAGCCAGTACCCTCAATTATAAAGAAGCTGGAGCTTTGTTCCCTTTTTCCTTTGTTTAGAAATACAAAAAATTTGCATTTTTATTAGTTTAGGTTTCTGTTTTAATAGCATTTCAAGAATTGTGGCACATATTGTAGCACTCACACTCCCACTTAATATAGCTAAACCCCTGTCAGATAGAAAGCTATGAAGCCATATTAATCCAGTTGCTTGGTGCCCCAAGTGTTTCCATGGTACTGTTCAGTGCTTACCAACGCAAACTGGCTCCCCTGGTCCTTACACTTAGTTACTACAATGGTGGTCCAATATCACCATCCTCTGTATATTTACCATATCTTATATAACTTAATTAATGTCATAACAGAGTCAAAAAGTACTCTATATAAGGCTCAAATCCTCAATTATAAAAAGAAAAGAGAGATGTGGCAGTTGATAAGCGTCTTTATCACTGTATTCATATCTCTAAATATGGACCTCTGATTTTGAAAACAACATTTACATAGCACTAGAAAAAAATGCTTCACTACAAAGTAACTTTTTTCTATTAGAGGTGCTTAAATTATATATCATATATAGGGAACAATAGTCAAATTTTTCTAATTTAAATTTAGCTTTTGATTAATAGACTAGACATCATACTTTTTCTACTACACAGTATAATTTTGTGATTAGAACCCTAACAATGTAGCTGATGTATCTAATTTGACTCTTAATATCATACATAAGATGGTAAGATACCCGCGCTTCAGTTTAAATAAGTTAATCAATATGTAAACTTAACAATATTTCTGGAGTGACTATGAAAAGTTATAAACAGTGCATAAAAACTTGGCCTTTTTGTTAGTTATCTTCTTAAGTTATCTGTTTTAAAATGTCATATATAATTATAGCTAAAATATATTAGAAAAGACTAGAAGTTAATCTAAATCATCAATGTCAGCAATCTTATCACTTTGGGTATCTTGAGAATAATACAATTAGCTTAGATTATCAAAAGTATTAAGGATTAGAAAATAAGCCGATCACAAGGACCTCATTCTAATAGGGCAATAGGCGAAATACTTGTACTTTAGAACTAGAACATATCTTAATAATGCTATTATATAGTTATGAAACTGTATTTTGTTAGTCAAAACTTGTGATTTTATTAAATAAGCATTCACAGTTTTTAAATCTTTAGCTTTCCAATATGTTTGTGAGGATCAAGGGAGGCAAGTTTTTATTTGGTTGCAAACTTGCAGTTCTTGTGGAACCAAACAAATAACTAAGCAGGTTAGCAATAATGCATCAAACCCTTTAACCAATGATGGATTAGACATCTTAGAGTGCGCTTGGAAATGGGCTAAAATGCATGCCATAATGCACAAAATGTTTTTATAATAGACAAACTTAACAAACTTGGCAAGGTGAAATTTTACAAAAATTGGGAAAGATGAAAGCAAAACAGGCTAGTGCTTACTTTTTAGAGGCGCTGCTCTAAATAAGGATGATGGCTTTTAGGGGTCACCAGCTGTTCTTGGGTACTGCATTCTTCTTGGGTTGCAGGTTCTTGGGCTTGTAATTTGGAAGAGAAAGTCAGATCACAAAACTGTTGCAATAATATGAGTTGGGAGATATGATGGGTTACGCAATGATTGATTGTTCCTTAGTTTACCTTTCCAAAACTTTTATAGACTTTTCCAATCAAGAATTGCTCCACTACTTAATGCCAGCACTTAATCAACAGCAGAAATAAGAGTATTGGAAAGGATGTTGTGGAAATGTGAAAAGGGAGTTTTGGAATTGGGGATAAAAAAATTCATACCAAAACTGTAAAATCTTATCTAAAAGAATAAAAAAGGGAAATAAAATTTTGTAATTTTTGGTATTTAGGAAGTTGTGAAATCTAGCAGCAGATAAGGGACAACATCTGGAGAAATATCTGTCATTTTGGCATTGCAGTTAGGGATTACCTGCACAAACTAATCTTTTCAATATACACACAGCTAGGCAAAGTTGAGCTGGATCATTCTTGTAAGAAAAAGTGTAGAATGCACCAACCTGGCTTATTGCCTTTTGTGGAAAGACATACAATGGCTAGAAAGGAAAAGGTTCTCAGGAGCTTTTATATTTTGTAGATTATGATTCTATTAAGCTCAATAAAAGTTTTATAAAATTTTCATCATAAGAACAAATTCAACAATCAGAATTCAATAACTTCTTGTTGCTATTAGACTCTACAAAAATTTTCTTTGTCACATTTTATATCTTACTCCACTTGATGATACCATGTATAAATCAGATAGCCATATTAGAGTCTGGCTAATTAAGTAAAAAGCTTCATCTTCAAAAAAAACTTTCTAAAAAATAGTCTAACCTTATTAAAAATTGTTCTTCATTTTTTTCATCAATAAAAATAAAATAGTTATAGGCGACTTTGGTGGACTATTGCAGATTTTATAATTGAATTATAGATTGTATAACTTAAGTATTAAATTCCATTATTGGATTTTCTCACTTCAGTTATGTATTTCATCATCAAGTATATGATAAAGCATAAGCATACAATATGAAATACAGCTATGTAATGTAAACGCTTAGGATAACTTTATTGTATTAACCTAATGCATAAAGTATATTTTTAGTAATATGATAGTATCTACTATTGTAGTACTATATATGCTTTTTGAAAACATCTAAAACAAAAAATTATTTTACTTTGGTAAGATAGTAAGTGTTAAGACTTTAATAGAATTTTGATATTTTAGAATTACTATAATGATATTTTTTACATGAATCAAATACTTTAAGATCCATTACAAAAAAAATTATTTCTATGCCAACTGTTAGTGTTAAAAATTCCATCATAAATGTTTGATAACTTTAGTGTTTATATCTGAAGCCCCTTGTGGAACCATTATGTTGGCCATCATTATACTTATAACGAAGATGCTGAGGTGATGGTACCAACAGATTATAATGAATATTTTAAATAAGTGTGACGGATGAGCTTTATCCAGATGACCACAAAGCAGTTAGGATTAATACCTGTGTAAGTGTCCAGACGATTGACAGTGCTCTATAGAAGATAGACATAGTTCATCATCTGATGGTACATCTGGAAAGGAGGCCCTGGAAAATGATGAGCATAACAATGACAGTGAGTAGCAGAGCCTGTCCTTTTTATAGGGCAAACAAAGTCGCAATGCTTTGTCCAGATCCAAGATGTAATCCATTCTATCCAGTTGTATTTCTAAAAAACGTCTCAATACTAACTAAATTAGATTTGTAGATTTTATATAGATTAACTGATTTTTAAAGTTTTTGATAAATTTTATATTACTTAACATTCATTGGGGCTAAATATAGGGGTGGTGGATTGGTTAATACCATGAACCTCGCAGGTTTTGTGGGTCTGCATAGTGGTTTCTGAGTATTTTAGAATTTCTCCACCTCTTTTAAAAACCCTTTACAGACGCCAAGTGAAATCTGGAGGCATTGAAGAAATTTATTTTAGTCAAATTTATTAATTTTTAACCTAATTACATCCTGATTGATTATCAACAATTCCACATTATTTTTAACATCTGGAATATTTTCAAACCACCGTTTGAACATCTAAACCTACATTATATAATCTCCTAAGCCCTCAGGAACTTGAGGTAAGGACTTAATATCCCTACAAGGGAAATTTTGAGACAATGTGGCAGTTTAACAGCACTTTATCTATCACATTACTCCCTTCAGAGGATAGCCCCTCCATTCTCAGAATTACCTCCATCCTCTGTGGTCAGTTGGCACAGTCATCGGCCATCTACCAGTAGAATTACTCAACTGGGTAACTGGACCATTTAACCAAATACTAATTTTTTCTCACGATGTCTTAATGTCTAGAATTTCTTCTACTTTTTATTCTACCTCCATGAGGATTGTTAGGTTGGAAGGTCCCAAATTATTTGGCATGGGACCATTAGATTTTCTGATTCACAATATCTGTAACACTGAGTGTGCACAGAAACCTCCTTATAAATCCGACTTGTAAGCCCTCTAATCTACCAGATGTAGGACTTCGCAGGGTCCTAGGGAGATTGGAACAAACTTTCTGCAATAGGTAGGGGATGAGTAATGTTTGTGTTAATCATGACAAGGTCGCAGGTCTGGTACATGAGAGCCTCCAAGCGGATGGCATCAGATTACCATTTCTGGGCATTCATCGCCTTTTCCCAGGTTGGTTATAAGTATTTCAAAGTCCTCCTTCATTCTTTCCACAAGATTGTTGTCTTTGGGGTTTAAGCCCTCGAGGTTGCCAACCATCATCCTTGGGTTGAAACATGGCTGGCATATAAGGATGACATACCAATGGATGAGTGGTTAAGATTATTGTATGAAAATTGTGCAAGTTTAACCAGTATGGCCATCATTCTTGTTGTGTGGTGAGGTAGCACCAGAGTTAATACTCTATAGTTTAATTGACTCTTTTAGTTTACCCAACTGATTTAGGATTGCACGCTGACAAATGGCAAGGTTTAATCTTGAATTTTTGAGTTGTCCCCAGAAGTGGGACATTAACTAAGGGCCTCTGTTAGAGATAATTTCCTTGGAGGAGCTTGTGTTTAGAGAATAATTCCTTGACAAAAACTTCTTCATTTACATCACCATTATCTAATTTGTGCAAGTGAAGAACTCTTTGTAGTTGGTAAACCTATCTACATCAACCATGATGGCATCATATCCTTTTAATTTTAGGAGGGTAGTTGAATTCCACACTGATGGATGATCATGGGAGCTTGGCAATTTTCAAAAACTCGAGCTTCTTGAACAGTTTGCTCCTAGAGTGTTTTGACTGGATCCAGGTAAGGCAGCGTATGATATGGTCCCTTATAGTACTCTTCATTCATACTCATGAGTATTTATCTGAAAGAAGCTTAGGTTTTTACTCTACCCTGGAATAGCTTACCAAAGGTAGTCATGACAGCATTTAAACAAAACCTCTTGTAGCTTGTGATCAGAACACATACCTGACTTTTGTGGAGAATAAAACATTTCTTCTTCCAGTAGTTTTATACCTTATGTTCTCCTCTTTTTCTGCTAACTCTTTAGAATATTGTTTCTTTAGTTTGAGTGTTTCTGGGCCATGCTTATTTTTCTTATAATCTCCATTGCTCCTTTGATAGTCTCAACAAGTTTAAGTGGAGCATCATGGTGGTGTTGTAAAATTTAAGCAACTCCTTTATAATTTTTTTAAAGTCTTAAATAAAAAATTGGGCAATATTTTTTCTCCCCTAGTTTTTACTCAATCCTAAAGTTGTACTGGGAAGCTTGAGATGCCAGAGGTACTGGTGTTGGTTCATCCGTCTAAGGATTTTGTAGAATTCAACACCTTGTGGTCCATCCTAATAGTGAAAGCATGATGAGCATAGAGGAGGTGATGCCTCCATTCCTCTAAGGAGAATACAATATCCATGAGCTCCTTCTCATAAACCAGATAGTATTTTTTCACTGGAAGCAGCTTTATACTAAAATACCCCACAGGGAAGTCTGCTCCATCTCCCTGTCTGCAGGAGGACCGCCCAAATCACAAAGTTTAGGTATTGTTTTATATTATGATATGTATTCATGTCCATGTGTTCCAAGATGGGGGTGGCGAGGAGGATTCTCTTGATGGCCTGAAAAAAGCTCCTTTCCTATTCTCATTTGAACAAGCTTAACCTGTCAATCTAATTAAGATCGTGGCCATCTTAGAGAGGTCCTTAATGAATTGCTGTAGGTAGTTTACCATTCCCAAAAGCTTTTAAAACCTGTTCTATCCCAGGGGTGGACCATTCCTCCACCACTATAGGCTAATCTGGTAAAATGGCAATGGCATCTTAAGTATGATATTACCAAGAACAAAACTGAGTCCTTTATAGAATTAACATTTTTACATTTAAGATGAGGATTGGTCTGGTTGATTGCCTCAAGCACCTTTAGGATGTCCATCTGATGCTTATTCTTGGACTTGGGGAACACAAGGATGTCATCCATATATGCATCACAGCTTTTCCAATAAAGCCCCCTAACACATGGGCAATTTTGCGTGCAAAAACCGCTGGAGCGTTCCTCAACCTAAAGAGCATGACTATATAGTCAAACACCCCAAAATGGCACTTGAAACTGTGTATTGCTGGTGTTGGGTGCTACCAGCACCTGATTGAAGGAGTATTGGGATTCTCCCTGGATTAGGTGAAAGCCTTGATCAGGGGGAAGGTCGATATATTAATATGAAGGGCACAATTTTCAAATGGCCCAATAATTTTTTGAATGGAGTTCAATTCAACTGGAATGCCGAATTTGGGGCTTTTCCTGAATTATGCCAAATTTGGGGTATATCTACATTTTCTGGTTGTTATATAATCTTAATCCACACTTTTATTTATTCCCACCTATCCCAGTATCAGGACTTTCCTACATGTCCCATGACACTACTCTTAAAATCCCTATCCCTATCCTTACATTTCAAAGCGCTATAAATAGTGCTTGATTACTCTAAATAAAGTACTTCCCAGCAGATCATATTCTTTAGTTTATTTTACTTTACTCTAACGGAGAACGTCTCATCCAAGGCTGCAAGCTTCGAAGACCTGCCTTCAGATAAACGCGCCACCAATGATTCCTCCCTGGTGGTCCAAAAAGGAGTTAATGAAATCTAGCTTTGAAAAGGCTTGGCTTCCAGTGGTCACTTGTGAGATTTTTTATCAGAAAAATGGGATATAGGTAAAGTTCAATTATTGCGTTTAACTTTCATTAATTTACCCATGGTATGAGTTCCTCACTTGCTTTAGGAACCAACAGAATAGGATATGCTACTGGGGACTTGGATGACACCATCATGTCCTTTTCCAACATATCCTTTATGTATCTGTTAATCACTCCCTTGGCCTTAAGGGTTCAACAGGTACACAGGGTACCCCACAAAATTTGGTGCTGTTTTAGTTTTAAATAAGAAAAAGCAGAGCGCTTGTTGTGTTTGCACTAATTTTTGTGAAGCTTTAAGCTTAAGCTTTTGAATCAAATATTTATTAGGCGGACTCAGCCTATATTTTAACTATATCTAATTATAAATTGATATTTTTGGTCTTAAGACCAGAATTATTACTGAGATAAATTTAAATAGCATTAAACAATTGATAACACTGAAATGACTCTTTAAACAAATCCAAGTTGAATCACCTTTCAGTGCTCCACTAGCTGGTAGAAAAAAGCTTAATTTTAGCCTTAATTGCCTTTATTCCTAACTTTACTTTACTTGTTATACCCCTCTATCTATTTGGTAAAGGTCCATTTATCAATATAAAAGGGACAGGATAGTATATCCTAGCCCTTTTTATGCTAAATTTCTTGAACTTAAGAAAAAGCTACTTGAGGTATAAGTGAAAGCTCTTAAGATCCCAATGGTCATATTCTGCGCTGAGAGCATACCTTTGAATACTATATATCTATGACTATTTATTAAATGTAATTATGCTTATTTTACCTATTTCATCAATTAACGCCAAAATGCATTTATTATTGACTTAGCAGAGGAATATTTCTGATAAGAAGAGCCAAAGTGTCAATTGCCCTAGTGAAAAAATATTATACTAGAAAACTTCTGGAGCTAGTTCAACTTATAATCCTCTAACCTTCAAAGTACTATTGGCCAGCAATCTGAGAAAATTCCAAAAAGCCCTTTTGGAGAGTCAGTGGCAGAGTAATCTCCCAGAATAGTTGTTTAAAGTCCTATACTCCTTTGTATTTTATAATATAGAAGCTGCAGGTTGGAGGAAATTTATTTAAGACCTGCCCTTTTCAGTAGAGATGAGAGTGATATGACCTTGGGATCACCCTCTAATGCAGCGTGACCTGGTGCACCTACACTTTATATTATAAAGATTACTGGTGCCACAGGGGAGGATACCCCAGTGGTAAAATATGGATCCTCTACCACTGCCTCCCGGAGTTTGAGCCTGGTAGATGAACTTTTTGTAGGGGATGATTATGAATGTGTTGGAGTTGCGCACTAATGCCCCAAACTGAGATAGTAAATAGCAAAGGCGTTCCATGGATGTTTTTGGCCTAACATATGCTGCGCATGGAGATTTTTCAGGCTTTATCCTCCTTTCCCAATTTCTTTACTTTCCATCATCAGTGCAGTATCATCCCCAGGTTAGCCTACCTCAAATGAAAATTTCGAGAAAATAGGTGCCATTATAATATGACAAGGATTATGAGGTGAGACAGGTTCTGTATAACACTGAACAAAAACCAGATCTGGTGGGGACCCTGAAAAAATAGTACCTGGGATTGCTTTAACCAATATTCTGATGATTTGGTGGTATCCGCATGAGTAATACTCCTCTTCTAGTGCTTTTTCTAGTTTCTGCTTAATTGCTAACTCTGCATCTAAGTTTTTTTCATCTATCCCCATATCTAGCAGGGAATATGTATTCATTGGCACCATTATAATCATTTTTCTGCCAACTCAGAATGAAGGGCATAAACAAATAAAGCATAACATGATCTTTATTTATGACATTGACAAATGTAGATGTAGAATAAAGATTTCAGTGGGACTATTTGCCCTTATAAAGAGTACAAAAGGGACTCAGGAGCGGTGGTCGCTTTAGTGGGGTTCAGAATGGGTGGGCGTCACTGTGGCAGATTCTTAATGGATGGATGGGACGGCGGTGGTTTCAACTCATTGCAGCGGCCATAAAATCTCCCATGGAAGGCGGGCGTGTACATTTTGTCTGGGCTAGGGCCAGTTAGCTTTCCAATTACTTGGTTACCATAACTCTTCTCCAAGGTGGGGCCTAAGTGGGTGGCTGCCATTGAAGATAGGATGTCATGGTGTAGTTTCTGTCAGAACATCCTGACAAGTTGGGATGAGGTGACCTTGGCAGTCTTGGTGAGAGGGCGGAAAATGTGGGCGTATTCAATGAAAGGCATGTAAACTTAGGATGTCAACAGAAGGGTAGACCAATAGGCATCTTATGAGTTATTAGGTGTGGCTGCTTATTATACAAGTGGGAGGCATTTATCTAGAGAAACTGGGACAGTTGTTTGAGTTTCAGGAGATCCATGAACCAGCTGGAGAGGTTTGAAGCAAAGCAGCCATCATCTGAGAAATCTGATTGACGCTGAAGTGGTGAAATCTGACGTTGCAGTCAATTAGCTTGGAGCCTCATGCGAGTAGAGTTTCATGTATCACTTTCAAATCCTCTACAGAGAGAACTTGGATCTAATTAGACATGGAGAAAGGTGTGGATGCACAGACTGGCATCTGCTCATAAGACAGGAGAAGCCTTGTGGCTTCCATTAGCAGAAACATGATCAAGAAGATAACTATCCAGAGTGTGGTGATATGCTCATGCCATGCAGGCAAGGCTTTACCACGTGGATCCTCAATCATGTCCAGGGCTAAAGAGAGTTAGTTGCATGAACCTTGTCTAATTGATAGACAGGTTCTCTATACATGGCCACAAAGTAGTTGTGAAGTAATGTCCATGCTTTTTAAAGGTTTGAAACTCTCCAGAGAAGATGTTATAGTTTATCAGCTGTTATAAATCTGGAGAGAAGCCCCGGAAAATGGTGAGCGTGACACTGACAAAGAGTTGCAGGACCTGTCCTTTTTATATGGCAAACAAGGCCACGATGGTCTTGTCCATATCCAAGGTGTAACCTATTTTATCCTTTTGTACTTCTGAAAAACTTCCCAAATTAATTTAGAAAGGACGCTTAGAGTTTATATATAATTTTACTGATTTTTATAAGATTTAAAAAAAAGTTAAGCTATCCACCGTTTATTAGGGTTATTTTAAGAGGTGGAGGCTTGGGTGCTGCCGTGAACCTTACAGGGTTTAGTGGTTTGCTAATGCATCTCAAGGCTTGTAGAATTTCTCTGACCTTTTATGGAACCATTTTTAAATATTAAGTGAGATAGCAAAGCGTCATAAAAACTTTCTTGAATTCAAATTAGATTCTTTAACCTAACTTTGTCCTGAGCAATTTTTGACAATTTTAAGTTATTTGCAAACCCAGAAACTTTTTAATTTCTATTAGAACTTTTAAAATCTACCAGAATCTGATCTCTTAAGCCCTCAGGATTATCAGGTAAGCACGTAATATCCTTACAGGGGAATATTAAGGCAATGTGAAGGTTCAACAGCGCTTTGACCTTCAAAATAAGAATCATCATTTAGATATAAAATTAAACTCTTGATTTTTAAGTATAGTTAGAAAAAAAGTGCTAGAAAAGGTAGAAGGATATAAAATAGTTAGCTTTGATGTAATAAAGGTTGTTTTATAAAATTCTTTAATATCATTTTTAATCTATTTAACTATTTAAATCTTATTCAATAGAAAAATAAGGATATTAATTGATAATAAAGGCAACATATTTAAGAGTAAAAAAAGGATATGATGTAAACTCATAGATATCTTAGGATCTGGAAAAATTAGCTAATGATGGCTGATTAGATTTAGTCAACGTATATCTTAATTCAGTATTGTTAGGGTTGTTGGAGCCCAAGTTCACTTGGATGGTTAGCTTAGCTGTTTCTTTGGAACCACATGAACAACTAAGCAACAAGGAGTAAGATGGCCCAAAACCTTCTATCAGATGAGGGGCCAGCTTTCTTAGCAGAAGTATGTTGTCCACAATGCATGCCATGAGGCCTGAAAATCCTTTAAATAAAACTAAAAATAACCCAAACAATTGAGGCAGCAATGGTTTTATCAAAAAATGGGGAAAAGGAAAAAATATAGAAAGTACTCTCACAAGTGAGAGCAATGATAAATATAAAGGGAATGTCTTTGACCAGCTGTGCTGTCCTTGGCATACTATACTTGTTAGTATCTTCTTCAGTTGTAATATCGTCATGAGTTCACATATAGGAATAGGTCAAAATCAAAAATTGTCAAGATAATTGAATTGGAGAGGTGTCAGGGAATGCTATGATTGGCTGATTCCTAATTAAGCAATATAACTTATTTAAAAAGTGATTAAAATTGAGATGCGCTCCACAAAAGGCAGCCCAGAGTTAAAATGACATAGGAAATATATAAAGCAATATTTACAAAAAAATAAAAGGAAGAGTCAATTTGGCAGGCAGAAAATCAAAATAATGGTAAAATTTCTAGATTGTACCATTAAAATCAGATAAATAATAATTTAAGGTTTTTGGGTAAGGAAAAATTCAGAAAAAATGATAGTGTCATAGGAGATCTTATCTAGAGTAGACTGTGCTATTCTGGCAGTTTAATTAGGTATTTTTTCTTCACAATAGCCTAATCCTCAAAACAATAAACTGCTAAGAAGTGTGGGTATGGGAGCTTACTATAAAAAAGAGGGTAGAAGGCCATGAAAAGCCAAACAGGCATCTAAATTTTTTTTAAATCTATTTAATAATTTTACTTAAATTAATCATGAATATGAGTTGACTGTAACCAAGTATTAATTGGTATAAAAAGTAGTAAAAAAGAAAGTTTAAAGCTTTCTCATATATTGATTATTGTGCTATATATCAGCAAGTAGTTAGAAGATTGAAATGCTATTATTGGAGCTCTATTTAAGGCAGGTTAGTGTACTAAAATTAGTTTTCTTTATATGAATACTATAGATATTATAGAAATATCTAAAAGGTTTGAACCAATGCTTAGAGTTGTGAGTCTAAATACAGATTTAGTAAGCTGTTGAATCAAGATATATCTTTTTGAGGTTGTTTGGCCATGTGACAAAATTAAAATTATCTTATAGGCTGGGGTTTATAATCTAACTTCATTTATCTGCTTGTCTGGACCAAGCCAAAATGTGCAATTATATATAATGATAAGGTTTAAGCACAGAAATATTATCTTCTGCCACAAGCAGATTTGAAAGTAAATTCTTTGGAGTGGGGAATAATAGTAGGAAATTTTCATTACACAACTTATAGAAAAGATTCAGCAGTATCAGGAACTATCTGCATGACTAGCACCTCAATCTTTTTTATAATCAATTCCAATTTTTGTAAGCTAATAATGATAAGAGGGGAGGGAGGAATTATGTTTCATCTTAGCCATAATAGGTTTCAAACATGTTATATCCTTTTGTACCACATCATAGCTTAGGGTGCTTACAGGTGTATGCCACTATAACCTGTTTCCACTATGCTAATATCCAATTGTAATAACAATGGCAGGGAAAGTAATACCTGTACTAATATATAGGCTAGAAGTTGCAAATATGAACCCTAATCTTACTTTTGGATATGGCTCTAATATTGTTTTATAAAATTAGATTGAATCATATTTGTAAATGCTATATTAAAATGCTAGATATATAAAAATTATTTAGTTGTACCTACGTTTCATAAAACAATACTGTTTTAAGGATAAAATATAAAGACTTATACTTATAAATGATTAAATTAAATATATCTATCCGTTAATCACTTGTATGCTATAATCTATAATAACTGGGCTATGAAAATTAGCTAATTATGAATTGACTTTTAGAGCTACATATCTTAGCCTAAAAATTGATTTGGTGACAACTTCTATTAAAAAGATTAATTTGGACTGCAGCAAATATATTGATGTTCTGATGATTAAAGTATCACAATTCATAAAGTTTTAAGCTTATGAGTCATGAAAATGATGAATAATGCCTCGATTCAATTGGACATTTTAACTGATTTCAAAACTTTGACTTATCGATATTCACAATTATAGTTTTTTAAATGAGCTCATATCACCACTTTTTATGCTCATTTAATCATCTCGGTATTCAAATATTTAAACAAAGCATAGATTTGGAATGCAGGTTCATGTTTTTCGAGGTAAACTGTTTCGATAAACGTGTAACCATAAGATTGTAGTTAATCTAAATCTCAAGGCTTGAAATGGGTGAGTAATTTAGAATATATCAGAGCTATCCAATGAGGGGTGCAACATTAATTACTGAGCTTTAAATGAGATGGATCCGGGGCTTTCGTTATTAACTAATTTATATTTGAACATCTGGCAATTGAGATAAGCTTAATTTGGTCGAGTTTGGATTGAGGCTTGGTAGCACCCTTAAATTGGATTCTAATTGGGTTAAGAAAATTGCAGGCTCAATAAAAGTGTAGTTGATCCTACCTAATTTAGAATTAATTAAGAGGCACGGAATCTCTATTTTAAAGTTAATCCTTCTATTAATAAGATCAATTATTACATTAGTTTTAACACTAATCCGCTGCAAGTGTCTCAAATTGCAGATGGAAGCAATCAAACATATTACCTTATGTAAGCAAGAGATTCAATAACACCGACAAGTCAAAATTTAGTTTTAATAAAATGAATACCAACAATTCTAAAGCGTTGCCCACCTATGCCACCACAAACCAATCCTCCAAGGGATTAGTTGATCAAGCGAGCTCACTATTTGCAACTTCTCAGGGCTCCCTCGTGACCCTTTGGCATCCCTGCCTTCCTCCCTTTGTTCCACCGGTAGGCCTTGACCCTTCCCTTTTCAAGGATGGTGCCTACCCTGTCTTGAGTTTTGATGCCAGGTTTGAAGTCTGCACTATAGCCTTCACCCCCAAGTATGATTGCCCTGCAGTTCTCAGTTGCTGTCACCGCCTCTTGGCTTTACGCCTTGATTTTGACTCCCCCACAGCCATAGATGATTTTCACAACTTTATCCCCCAACACCTTCTAATCCAAGACAAGTTCAGATCTCTTATCAATCAGCAATATCTCCCACATCCTCTAGCGGATGAGGCTTGTCTTAGTGAATTCTCTCCAGAAAAGAGGATTTTCCAGTTCTTTGTTATCCGCAGTCTCCTCATGGTACTTTGAAGTATACTAAATTCTAATATTTAAGAAATATAACTCTTCCTCTATCCTTCCTAGAGATGCAAATTTCACCTTTGACAAGTTTTTAAATTCTAATTTGTCACCAGTGCTTGCTTTTGGTGGAAGTGGACTTGATAAAATTTATTATCTCAATATGAATACCAATCACCTGGTTCATATTGACACTTTTGATGCTATTGGACCAGTAGTTGATGTCGGTATAACTTTTTATGAAGAACAATTAGCTTAATTGACTTCCCTGGGTGGGCTAGTATTGTTATACCATAAATTTGGCGCTCGCTCTTGCTACCTTTTAGGAATGGGGTTTTTGACTCTAAACTCAGTTGCCTTCTGCCCTGCTAATCCCAAGAAGATTGCTATTGGCTTTTAAACCGGTGAAGTTGCTATTTATTTCATTATCCATGATATTAGTCTCAGAATGGACATGTTCTTTGATACACCAAAAAGACTGAACCCTCCCAACGGGTTAAATTTTTCTTTTGATGGTCAGATGCTTGGCTGGTTTGATGCTCAAAGAAGAGCACAAATTAGAGAGCTTAAGCTGGGAAAAGCTGTTTCCATTAGCATCGCATCTTCATTTATATCAGTGGTATTTCATGCCGCACGCAGAAATCTCCTTTTAAACTCACCAACTAGTGGCTCATTTATAATGCAACCTAAAACCAAACTTTATCGTCCAATGCGGGAGTTTTACAATTCCAGAAATTTGTCAGTCATCACAATCGTTTGTGCTGTATTTAGGGTGAGAACACTTTTTATTAAATTAACATCTTATCTTCATATTACTAAATTAAACTTAATCAAGGGGACACCTATGATCATCTTAAATTCACTAAAAAAGATACAAAAAATTTTATGACTATTGGAATTTTTTAACAAATATAAAAATCTTTTCAAAATTCAACTTCACCCTCAGGAAATAGCCGTCACACTTATGATGACCTGGGAACAGATGAAAAATGAATTCCAGATTGCAACTAAGTGCCCCAAGTTGATGAACAAACTTTATCTGCTGAAAGTACCTTTTTAAAAAGAATTAATTTTTATAAAGTAGGAAATTATAGCAAATAGAGAGCACCTCCCAAAGAGCGTTAATCTTAATAGATCTAGAACATCAAAGCATGGAGGTTTTGACTTTGCCAGAGGCTTAGACAAACTAGATTACCCTTTTAACAAAAGTTGATCTAGAATTGAACGCTTAATTAACTCAGTCTCCCACAAATTATATCAATAAGAGCACTCATCTTAAGCTCTAAACTCCTCAGCCTGTTAAGCAAGCTTCCAGTGTTTTTATAAAAGCTGATGAGAATACACTTGACTAACCAGCAAATTGAAATTCTGAGCCAAAAGTTTATATCTCATCTAACTTGGTTCAAAGTCTACCTTTTTTTAAGAACAAGTGTTATAAACACCCATCATTTGAAGTATCTAATGTAACAAATTTTATTTTTATGTATTATAATGCTTACTTTAAAAGGTATTCACACCGCAGCTAAAATGTAGCCTTCAACTGCCAAATGTTGAATCAAAGTACTCAGAAGATTTCTCCAAAAAAGACATGAATCCTAATATTTTGGATGCTTTCTCACATCCTTCTAACTCTTCTCAATCACCCTACTCAGGCACAAAGAGACTAATGTCTGATGAGGATGAACAAGCCCCCAAAAGTACTTAAAAAGATGAATATGAAAAGCTACTTGCTGCGACAAGAAGAGGCCATTAGTAAATTATTGCAAGATACATGGTGTTGGGATTTTTGCCCATATTTCCAGCCTGCTAGATTACCTGGTGTTACTAGGGGAAAATTCTCTAAAGAAAAGTGAATCAAAAATTGGTTGGCCCAAATTCCAGAGGAACTATGTTTGGGGGATTTTAATATTCGCCTGGTCATATCCATCAGGAAATTGATCCAGATGAATACCTAATATCTCATCAGGTGGAGCAGCTGATGAAATAGGGAATTTGATAGTGATTAACTATCAGGTGTACCAATTGGGGTCAGTCAGATTTCACCACCAACTGATTGGGAATGAGTAGTGAGTTGCAAGGTGAGTGATGCCATCTGCAACTAGCAAATTGATTGGTTGGTGAAGTGACCTGCCATAATAGGTAAAAAGTCCCATTACCTAAGCAGGTTGCTAACCAATTGTGGATGGTTAGCTTGGATTGAGAGGAAAACGTTAGGAACACATTTCTGACTCTTTCCATTTGAGGTCTTGAGGATATCCAATGACATAATCCTAGCCAGGATGGGGAAGACCATCGCTGCCAAGATGAGGAAGGGTGATTCAATGGCAACAGATGCCGTTTCATCAAAGAGGTGTCAACTGAGGGTTATATGGCCAAATCCCCTATAAATTCCCTAGAGTTCACTATAATAAAAAACAATAACTATTACTATGAAAAACATTATTAGTTTTATTTGTAGATCTGGCTATAGTTAGACTATCAGCATCCAATGTGAAGTTCCATCTCAAGGATATTATTAAAGAAGGCAATAATTGGTAGACTCTCAGAGAGAAGAGTAGAGATCTGAGCGGGGATAGAGACAAAGAGAACCACAACTAGGGGATAGCTGCCAACTGTGTGTTGGGCTGAAGGAGACTGTCATCAGAGGATCTTGAAGAATGAGTGGACAGTAATAAAGGGAATGAATCCCTATGAATACAACTTGATATATTTAATTGGAAGTACTGGCTGAAGCATTGGGCCTGATTATAGTTCTAACCAAACTACAGATAATAGTCTCCATAATATTATCAGATAATATGTTCTTTACAATGCGAGGTGCATGAGGAAATTGAACCTGCGTAGTAAAAAGGTTATTGGGTTAATGACTGATAATCAACTCCTTAAGTAAATTTTTACTAGTTAGTGCTCACTACAAGGGTAGTTGAGTAGAAGAATCTATCAATTATATCATATAAAGAAGAGATGTGCAAGTTATGGACTGAGATCGCCACAGTGAATCAGAATGCCTTAAACTCTTCAGACCATTGGGAGTTTTCAGCCTTGGAGGAATGAGTAACTAAGGTGGAGGAAGGAGTTGAAACATAGCCAACTTTTGGAACATTTACTCAGCAAAGTAAACTTATTAAAGAGGAAAGAAGGAGACCTTGTCCGAGAGGTCCTATTTCTGAAAATGGAATGTGAAGTGGATCAAATTCATTTGAGAATTTCAGTGCAGACATTGAGAAGTTGATGCAAGAAGTAAAGAATTTAAAAAGACCACAGATGTGCATGTGAGCCTGATATGGCCAGTGATGCCAAAGAGGGAAGTCCTTAAACAATGCTTGGGAATATGAACACCCTGAGAAATATGCCGCCCACATTTAACGCTATTTTTGGAGATGTTGCCCAAATTCACTCCACAAGTGAGCTGAGTAGCCAAACCAAGAGAATCAGTCTGAAATGACTAGGAGGAATTCAGAGCAACACCTAAATTGCTCACATTCCATCGGGATAACGCCCCAGCATTTTTCTGACTATTTGACATGACCATAAACAGATATTGGGATTGTCAGAAGGCGTTGACAATCATGAACTGTTTGGACACAGACTGCCAGAACCTATGTTACCCCACTTGGAGGGGGAAAGCTGGTCCTATACCGAGGCTAAAGCAGCCATAATGAAGGAGTTTTAGAGTCCAATCTGTATGTCAAAACGCAAGTAAGAATTTATGGGAATACAATCCCATAATGATGAGTCTCTTGCAAGCTTTGCAGATCAATTTTACCAGGATTCGCGGATCCTGGCTGGAGCAAAGGTGTTAGATGACCTATGATGCAAGAATCACTTTGCAAGCAGCCCTTTGGCCCTATCGCAATTTGCATCAAATGATGCCTACTGAATTCATGACTGAAATAAATACCTCAAAAATGGTAGATAACCTGAAGATTCTGGGAGCAACACTCGATGCCCCAAATAGAAGCTTTAAGTCCAATCTGGTCTAAAATCCGAATCCCATGAAGGGAAGTGAAGGAGCAAAGGAGACTTTTAACTGAACTGTGCCAGGAAATAAGCCCGAGGATTTCAAATGGTTAAATAAGAAAGAAAAGGTCTGCTTCCAGTGTGGCAGGAAAGGGAATTTCGCCGCACACTGTAAAAAGATGAAGGATCAAATTAACGTGGTCCAGGCTAAAGAGACAGCAGTAGCCAAAGATTTGGGAAAAGGTCCCGCTGCCTAGATAAGGAACAGTATAGAGCGGAGGAGAAACCTGTTCCTCCCAATATCATGAATGAAGAAATAAATATTAATGATCTGTTTGTAGACAACGAGCAGGATCAGCTATATCAAGTGGTTAACATGGATATAAACGCCGTGACCAGAGCCGGGGCAAAGAAGATTGACCCCAAGATAGTTTGGGAAGTTGCCTGGCTGTACGCCCAACAACTGGCGGAGAAGATTTGGACCGCCAAGAATCCTGATGAGTTAACTGATGTTCGCTTAGGTGAGGCCAATCTGTCAATTCCCCTTGGTGCAATAAAGGAATCATTTCCTGAATTATTGGCACAGATTATTCATACCCTAGATTCAGCTAATAACGCCACAAATCACTCAGTAAATACTCTATTACAATACTCCAAGTGTACATATATAGATATTTAAGTAAATCGAGTGAGGGTATGGGTGATAGTCGACAGTGGAGTGCCCATTAATATTGTGTCAACCAAGTTGGTAAAGAAGATGAAGATCTCTTCGGACTTGGAGCACAAGAAAGAATATGGAGCAGCTGGGCCAAACACCACCGTTTCCTGTGGAGCATATAGTGCGCTGCCACTACAATTTGGGTCATCGGTAGTATCCATGCCAGCAATAGTTTTGATGAACCAAAACTTCAATATCCTGATCATAACAGAGTTTCTGCGGAAGTATGGAGTTAAATGTAACATCAAGGATAATATGTTGACCATCCTGGGTCAGACGTTACCATTAGTATACCAGAAGGACGATGAAGTTCATTTAGACCTGAAAAATAACTTCATTAATCTGATATACAATGACGGCATTTTACCAATTCAATACCAATTAGTTAATAGGAAGTGACTAGAGATGCCGGCGGAAATCCTAGAAAACTGGGGAATTTTCTTAAGGATTAAGAAGGAGAGAACCATACCATCCAGATCGCAGATGATAGTTGACACAGGGTTGACTTTAGAGATTCCAGAGCTGTTGTATGGAGAAGTTGGAAGCCCCTGGAAGTTGTCCAGAGTGGAGACATGGGTGGCTCCTGAGATAATCATGCCGGGCCATGGAGAAATATGAGTTCTATTAGCGAATTTAAGCAAAAAACTGATGAAGATCAAGAGGAATCAAATCATCGCATTTATTAATTTAATCCCAACGGCAGAACTGAGAAATCTCATCATTTTGGGTCTCTCGAGGAAATGGTATTACCAGCTGGGGCGGCTGAAAGCATCAACCTATTGGTTGATAGGGAGCATCTCGCAGATCTGCTGGAAGGGCAGAAAGAGGATGTGCTCAAATTATTTTAAAGATATCGGGAAGTATTCACTCAGGATGACTATGATTTGGGATGTGCATAAGGTGTAATTCACAAGGTTGATACTGAGGAAAATTTATCAATAAGAATGAGACCAATCTAAAGATTGAAAGCCACCAAAGTGGTAGTGGAAGATGAGACCAGTAAACTAATAAAGCATGGGCTTCTAGTTCCGTTGTCAAGTCCCTGGGCAAGCCTGATTCTGATCATAAAGAAAAAATGGATCAAATTGGGTTGTGATTGACTATCGGAGGCTGAATAAAATTATGAAGAAGGATTCATATCCCCTACTGAGGATCAATGATGGCTGGACTGATTAGGAGAAGCGAAGTATTTCTCCACGATGGACCTAATCTTGAGATAATGGCAGATTGACTTTCCAGTAGAAGACCAAGAAAAATGTGCAATTATCACCGCACAGGGGTTATACCAGCTGACTAGGATGTCCCAGGGTCTTTGTAATGCACCTGCAACGTTTCAGAGGGCTATAGACGTGATATTGAGCGACCTGAAGTTGTCATGCATCCTGGTATATCTGGGCAATATTAATGTGTTCAGTAGAACGTTTACTGATCACCTTCATCACTTGGAAGAAGTTTTTAAGAGACTGTCTGTGGCTAACCTGAAGATCAAGCCACGGAAGTGCCACTTCTTCAAGAAGGAGCTGGAATACCTGGGAATTGTGATTAACGCAAATGGATTGCAGCTGCAACCCCAGAAGATAGCAGCTATTGAGCGCATGGCTGTGCCAAAAAGTGTCTGAGACATCCAAGTATTCCTTGGGTTGGTCAGATACTACAGAAGATTTATTTGGGACTTCGCCCAAATAGCTGAGCCTTTGTTTCATTTACTAAGGGATCCAAAAAAATCTATATGGTTGAAGAGGCCCAGGACTCTTTCGATGAGTTACGCCAGTATCTGATCAATTTGCCAATTCTAAAATATCCGAATTTTGATCAGGAGTTTATCATTCAAACTGGTGCTTTGTTGATGGCGATCAGCGCCATACTGAGCCAAGCAGATGAGCTTGGGACAAACATCCAGTGGCATATGTGAGCCATACACTCTCAGCCACTGAGAGGAATTACACGTGACTGAGCGTGAATGCCTTGTAGTCATTTACGTTTGTAAGCAGATTTGGGTGTAGTCCATGGAACGCACTTTAAGGTGGTGACGGACCACTCTTCGCTGCGTTGGCTGCAAAATTTATGGGAGCCTGAAGGATGACTGGCCCAATGATCACTTAAGCCTCAGGATTATGATTATGAGATAGCCCACTGAGTGGGGGCTTCTCACCAGAACGTGGATGGCTTATTGTGGTTACCAATGGTCCAGATGGTATACCCACAGGTGGATGGCTATTCCAGAGAATAGTCAAAGGAAGAATCGAGGATGAGCCTCAAGAAATTTAAGTTGCGCTTCAAAAAGTGATGGAAAACACCGAGATCATGAATGGACAAGTATTCAATATGATAGATGGGAAACGATTATTATTTCTGAAACTGTTGGAAAGAGCAGCAATAGTTTAAGCAGTTCATAAGGTTGTCAGGCACAGAGGCCTAAGAAAAACAACTAACCATATTCGCCAGTAAAATCACTGGGAATCAATTATTTACGATGTTACAGATCATCTGGCTTGTTTCGTGGAATGCCAAATGCTTAAACCACATAAGAATACAACTGGATACCAACTGGTCCGACCTGGATTTGCATGGCACATGGTGTCCATCAACGTGATGGGACTGCTGGCAATGAGCACAGGAGGAGTCAAATACATCATAGTAGCTATTGACTAACTGATGAGATGGGTCAAAACAAAAGCCCTAACCAGAGTTGATGCTACCAGTACTGCAAGATATATCCTGGATCAAGTAGTATACTGGCATGGATGGCCACAAGTCCTACTGAGTGACAATGGGACCAACTTCACATCTCATGTGATCCCAAGGCTAAACGAAATAATGGGGATCCAGGGAGTTGTGTCAGTACCATACCACTGGAGACAAATGGACTGGTAGAACGGGTCAATGGGACGCTAGCTGTGACGCTGAGGAAGCTAGTTTCAGGGAGAACTTCCGCGTGGGGAATGACCATGAGTTTGGTGACATTTGCCTATAACATTAGTTATCATACAGTGATGGGAAAGATGCCATTTGAATTACTATATGGGAGGAAGGTTGCGTTGCCACCAATATTATATTTGGTAGTAGAACCTACATTGGGGATGAGTATTAAACAATACCTAAACCAAATGATGAGTATCCTGATCAATATGCAATCACAAGCATTTGATACAACCTTGAAGAAAAGGATACGAGCAAAATTGATGGATGATAAGAACTGCCCGCGTTAGAAGAATATTGAATAGGAGAAAGAGTCGCCTATTGTGATATGCATGGTTTCAGATGAAGAAACAAATTGGATGCATTATGGCTGGGTCCGTTCAAAGTAATTGCCAAGATGGCGACTGATTCTTATTCCATCAAGAATCTCTTGGATGGAAGAGTAGTAAATCGAGTTCATGCTAAGTATCTAAAGCATTAGATCAAAAATAAAAAAGTTCCTAAAGGACCAATGAACCATTAAGTTAGTCATGTCCTGATGATTAGGTCAAGTCCAAAAAGGACCTCTGAACCAATCTAGATGGTTAAGTCCGAAAAAAGGACCTCTGAACCATAGAAAACAGGTAGGTTTAAGTGCCCAGGATCCAGTTTAGGGGAAAAGATGTACCTTTGAACTGAAAAAAGGTCAAGTCCCATGGAAAAAGAGAGAATAAAAATAAAAACATCAATAAAAGATATCAAGGGAAAAAGATTTTAAATGCATAGAAAAAAAGCCAATATGTTTTATAATTTTATTTTTATTGATCGTCCTCAGTATGGGGATGATTCTGCCTATGTTGCCTCTTGGGGTAGGGAGGATGGTTTGAGGTAGGAAGAAATAGCCCATCAAAATTGATATGCGATTAGACACTTGTAAGGGTGAGACTTACACAAAACCACATTCTTTGAGTGGATGCCAAGCCCTAAGAAAACGAGACTAGGGAAGGGAAATTGATATGTTGGAAGAAGCCAATCATGAAACCCCAGAGCAGGAAGGAAAACAAATGTAGGAAGAGGCAATCAGCATATAACCCCGAGTAATCCTGATAAGGCACCGGTGCCAGAAGAATTGTCTTGAGTGCCTGCCAATGGGCCTCATTAAGAACACTGGACAAGTGAGCCAGCAGCGAAGAAGGAATACTTGATGGGAGTTGTTGAATCATGCCCACATCAACGCCATCAATGGAAGATAGCGATGAGAAGTTCCAGAGAAGATGTAGTTGTGTAAAGAGCAGATTGCATCTTATAAACAATAACTAAGGGCTTTGTGAAAGCTGAAGCTGAATGACTGATGGAAGCCAGGTGAAGCTGGAAGCTTTGTTGACCAACTTCGAAGAACTTGGCTGGCAAAGTGGAGAGCATAAGTGGCAGTATCCTGATCCAGAAGGTTGTCCAGATCAAAGGGATTCAGCGCTAATGTCAACGCCTTGGTGACTTAAGCCCAAAGTTCAGCATAGGGGAGCTCAAAATGTATGCTGTTCCCAATTTAGAGCTCAGAAACCAGCATAGCGGGTTTATAGAATTGACTGAGTCAGAAGAGGAACTCAGGGAGCAAGTATGACCCAGTTAAGAACAAATGATCCAAAGCTACCGGCATGACCTCTGGAGTATCAACAATGATGTTCAGAGCATCAGCAAAAGGAGTTGATTCCAGAGGGTTCCAAAGTCCAACTTGGGGATTGACTGCAAGGGAAGAGTTGGCCGAGAGTTGTTCAAAATGATGGCACACCTAGTTTGGGAGGGATTGGTTACTGTTTCAAGTAATTTGATGGAAGGAATATCTGCTTGTGCTAGACTAGGCATATGAGTCCTGGAGGGACCATAGAAGAGGTTTTGTTGAGCATCCTGACTCATTTTATGGAAGAGGCAGAGGTCCAAATCTGACAAGCTGTTAATAAGCTGTTGGTAGTGGGATTCTGAGTTTGACATATGAGCAGGACTAGAGGGGGTGTTGGACTTATATAGAAGTTGACATTATGCACTCTATAAACCATTAGGCTCCAATTTCAGAAAATTAATATCAAAAATTAATGAAATAAGCTTTCTGAGGGAAGAATTTAATATGACTTACAGCCAAGAGCTTATGAGCAAAATATCGAGGGTGAATAGAAATAAGTATTTTTAATTAAGCCAAAAATGAATATTGATGGAAAAAGTCTCCTGTCTAGGATGGGGAGAGAATCAGGAATTCAAGGATGCTTGACCAAGAAGCCTGAATATGACAGCAGGTCATATACCCTGACGGGGGGAAACTGGATCCCAGGAATAATATTGTCATGAGTAAATTGATCAGCCCAGCATGACAAGAGGTTGTGGGGACCGCGCTTTGAGTAGGTGGTAGCGAGGAGGAAGAGGAGGAATGCCGTGTACCAAAGGTTGTCCTGAGCAGCGTTAAGTATTTATGAGTGTACTCCGCTTGAACCAATGAAGTATTCAACCAGGTGTCTGAAGTGGTGTTCCCATGCCCCGATCCTTTTCTTGCTGAAAATCTAGGCAAGAGGGGGATGTGTTGGGTTTTCTCCCGTATTCCCAGCCTGCTAGATTACCTGGTGTCATTAGGGGAAAATTCCTTAAAGCAAAGTGAATTGGAAAATAGTTAGCCCATATTTTAGAGGAACTACATTTAGGGGGATTTTGGGATATTCACCTGGTCATATCCATCGGGGATCAATCCAGATGAATACCTGATATCTCATCGGGTGGAGCAGCCAACGAAATAGGGGCGTCTGATAGTGATTAAATATCAGGTGTACCAATTGGGATTGGTCAGATTTTATCACTGACAGATTGGGAATAAGTAGTGAGTTGCAAGGCGAGTGATGCCACCTGCAACTAGAGAATCAATCAGTTGGTGAAGTGACCTGCCATTATGGGTTCTTGTCCCATTACCTAAGCAGGTTGCTAACCAATTGTGGATGTTTAGCTTGGATTGAGAGGAAAACGTTAGGAACACATTTCTGACTCTTTCC
The DNA here is from genome assembly GCA_022478985.1 of Massospora cicadina. Classification (NCBI taxonomy): domain Eukaryota; kingdom Fungi; phylum Entomophthoromycota; class Entomophthoromycetes; order Entomophthorales; family Entomophthoraceae; genus Massospora; species Massospora cicadina. The sequence continues at coordinate 52,569 of JAKSZP010008065.1, read as the reverse complement.
ATTTGAGGTCTTGAGGATGTCCAATGACATAATCCTAGCCAGGATGTGGAAGACCATCGCTGCTGAGATGGGGAAGGGTGATTCAATGGCAACGGCTGCCGTTTCATCAAAGAGGTGTTAACTGAGGGTTAGATGGCTGAATCCCATATAAATTCCTTAGGATTACTATAATAAAAAATATTAGTTGTATTTATAGATTTGGTTATAGTTAGACTATCAGCATCCAATGTGAAGTTCCATCTCAAGGATATTATTGCAGAAGGCAATAATTGGTAGACTCTCAGAGAGAAGAGTAGAGATCTGAGTGGGGATAGAGACAAAGAGAACCACAACTAGGGGATAGCTGCTGACTGTGTTTTGGGCCGAAGAAGACTGTCATCAGAGGATCTTGACAAAGATCAACTGGACAGTAATAAAGGGAACAAATCCCTACGAATATGACTTGATGTATTTAATCAGAAGTACTGGCTGAAGCGTTGGGCCTGATAATAGTTCTAACTCAACTATGGATAATAGTCTCCATACTATTATTGGATAATATATTCATTACAACGCGAGGTGCATGAGGAAATCGAACCTGTGCAGTAAAAAGGTTTCAGGGTTGACAACTAATAATCAACTCCTTAAGTAAATTTTTACACATGGTGGCAATGCTTCATCCTTGATAAGTTTGAGTGTCATTCTAAAGTTAAATATGAGGATTCTAAAGCAAGAACTTAGATAAAATAAGGAAGTTTTAACAAAATAATACCATTAAACTTTTTATCTGAAACTTTTTACCCTTTTATTTAACCGAGGTAAGCTGACCAGGGGACAGACATTACCGAATATATGTGAAACTAAGAGAATAACTAGGAAATATAAAATTTGGGCACCCCAGGGTACTCAAGTTGCCCCTGTTGCCAGCGGGGCTGCCAGGTATGGGGGGGTTGGTGCACTACTATGAGGGGGTTTCCCCTGCTATGGAGCAGGTGTGAAGGAAAGGGTCTGTGTGAAGGAACCAGAGTGGGAACCATGATTCTATGAGCGATTTTTGTCTTGGTCTCATATATCCATAGAGCCAGGCTTGAGAGTGCTCTAGTAAGTGGACATGGAATCTGTTAATAATCCCATGAATGGTTGGGACCGTGCCCTTGAATGCATCTAATGCAATTGTGTGTATTGTCCACATTGCAATGGGTATTATTAGGGAGCGGAGGGTAGATGGGATTGGCAACTCAATCTGGAGAACAAAGATACTTTTTTTGATATCGAGAATTCCTGTTTGTTTTGAATATTGAGCAGGCGTGCGACTTCCTGCCATATAGCTTTGGTTGGAGGGCATGTTTCTAGGCGGTAATGTAGGGATCCCTCCCTCCACGTACTGCACATGTTTTGTGGAGGGAGTTAGAGCGGTCCGCCATCCTATAGTCCTTCTCAAACAGCGCCAGGCGTTTTCTCTTATCCTTGGTTGTAGGAGTGGGTGGTGTGTCAATTTCCACATTGCTTTCTGTGTGGTTAAATCATAGGGAATGTCCAGCATATTTAGGTATTCTATCCTAGCTATGCTTGGGGTTGTTGCGAGCATATCCCTCTGGGGGTGGTTTTCTGGGTTTCTTAATTTGAATTGGGGGCTGGGTCGTCCCCTTCCCTGTATAGTACCCATGTTCTCTATGGTCCATCCCATATGGCGGATAGTTCAGAGGATATGTTTGAAATGAGGGGAGGTTCCATGCGGACCATTGCAGTAGGGTGCTTGGCAAGGTATGAAAGTAGTCTGGGTGGACTATGTGGGTTGGTTAATTTGAGCGCCTGTGCAAAGTTAGTCCTTGCTGCTCTGGACCAATGTTGTTGCGGGAGGTCTGGAGCAAGGATTTCCTTTATCCAGGTACCTAGGATGTGATTAGCATGGCTCTCAAAATCTATTAGTCCCATGCCTCCGCTTGAGCGTGGGCCAAATAGTGTTTTCTATCCGTATAGGAGGGTGAGAGCCAGGCCACATCCAGCCCTGGATACGCGCGCGAATTGAAGTTATAAAGGTAGGTGAGAAGGCTATCGCATGGGCCTGGTACCACAGTATTGGGAGGATGAGCGAGTTAGCAACTGTAACTCGTCCTGTTAAAGCCTGGGGTGCTTCCCTTGCGGGAGGCGACGCGTTTGGATACCCGTTGTAACAGGTTACTTTCCATTGTCTCATTAGCATATCCCCCTGATTCTAGCCAGATTCCAAGGTGTCGGACAGGCGTGGTGGTGGGAGGTGTTGCAAAGGGTAAAATAATTGGGTTTTTTCTTCGAGTGTTGGTGTGAGGTTCTGATGTTGTGGCCCAATTGTTTGTGTATTTGCCCAAGAGGATGGTTTCTGTCTTCCTTTTGTTGAGCGATGCATTGCTCACCTTGGAGTATTCCTCTAGAGTGTGTTCCAGCTGTTGGGCATCTTCATTAAATGCTATACCTGCTATGCAGTCATCTGCAAAGGCCAGTATCTTAACTGTTGGTTGTCCTTGTGCAGTTATCCCATGAGACGTGAGTCAGTTACTCAGAGGAGCGGGTCAAAGCTGAAATTGTATAGCAGTGGGCTGAGGGGGTCCCCTTGTTTGAGCCCTCTGTGTGGTTTGATATTGTTTGTTAGGAATCCAGGACCGTATACAGCCATGGTTGCAGATTCTGTTAGGTGCATCGTCCATTTTATGAATCTTGGTGGGATTTTGAAGGCATGTAGACATTCTTTTAGGTATTGCCAGCTAACACGGTCATACGCCTTTTCCTGATCCAAGAAGACCAGGGCACCAGTTGCTTTGGATTGGCAAATGTTTGAAACAGGGTGTATGTTGTTTCAGATTGAACGCCCTGGTATAAACCCAAACTGGTTAGGTGATAGGGCGTCAGATGCAATTGCGCCTAATCTAGCTGCTAGAATTTTTGTTAGAATTTTTGTGTCAGTGTTGGAGAGTGCAATTGGGCACCAGTTGGCCAGGTCCAACTTGTCAACCTTTTTTATACAAGGTTATAACGTAGGATTCATGGCCTCCTGGTAATAGGCGTGTTTCCAACAAACTCTGGTTCATTGACGCCAATAGGAGGGGGACAATTTGTTGAAAATATTTTTTGTAAAATTCGTAGGGTATCCCATCAGGCCCCAGGCATTTCCTACGTGGTGCACCGCAATTTGTTTCCCAAAAGCTCCTCCCGTGTGATAAGGGATAGTATATTGTAATTTGGTGCTGTACTTTGTATCTTGGCAGTTTGAATAAATTCTTTAATTTTTTGTGGATCTGTTGGCATATTGTGATATAATTCGGTGTAATAGCGGTGTACTTCCACCTTGACCTCCTCAGGGTCAGTTGCCACGGTGTCGTTGGTCTTGTGGACCTTTGTGCACATGGGCTGGTTTCTGCAGGAGTGGAATTGGTGGAAAAAGTATGTCAAACAGGTTTCGCCTTCCTTTATGAACTTACCTTTGTTTGATACTTTGATCCTGTGTTGGTGTTCAAAGATGAGATTTTTGTTGGGCTGAAATTTCTGCCCATTTGCATCCCCAATTAGGGCTATAGCCAGATCTTAGAGTGTTTATTTCCAATTGGTCTAGTTCTGCCAAGGTATGCTTGATTGTGGCTGTGTCCGCGGTGTACTTGCATGATGCAATATGTCAGGTTTTGTTGATTAAATCCTTTTGAAATTTTCCCATGTTCTGATGGGATCTGAAGTGAATGGGGTTGTAAATCTGAGTTTGTAGCCTTGTTTTCAACCCATTCAGATATCTCGGGCAATTTTATATTTTCTGGGTGAAGCTTTCTCCAAGGCGACACCTGTGTGTGGGATTGGGTTGGCATTAACTGCACCGTAACTAATTGGTGGTCAGAAAAATTCGAGCTTTTTTGTTATAAATTTGGAGATTCTTGAGCGGTGGGATTGTGGGATGAGGATGTGGTCAATGTGACTCATTGATATAAGTGCTCCCTCGCATATGTTGGGCCGCATCATGTGGGATTAAATTGGTGAATTGGGAGGAAGAGCATCCTGTAAGCCAAGAGATGCCTTTTTTTTTAGTACTAGATGGTCCCAAAGCCAAGAGATGCCTTCATTGTGCGATATTCAATGTGTTCAGGTGGGTATCCCCTGGGATTAGGCCATCGATCTGTATTGGGGTTATCCCAGCAGTTGAAATCGCCTAACATGATGATATCTGGTGGGAGGGTGAGAGTATAAATTTTTTCAAAATTTTTTTCTCTCAGTTGCAGTTCACGGTGCATAGATACATGCTAATGAAATTATTTCATCTTGGCATGTGATTGTTGCTACCAGGACTCGACCGTGCAAGTGTGATAATGAATTTGTAATTTTAGATTTTTTGTTGTTTTGGACGATCACCCCACAGTGAGACGTCCATGCTGATTGTGATGGTGCGACCCTGGTTGACCAAGATCCTTCTTCCCCTTGTATATAGTGGGTTTCTTGGATGGCCAAGATGTCTACAAGAGGATTTCGCAAGAATTCCAGCTTTTTGGCTTGGGACATATGAGCCCTGGCCCCCGCGATGTTTAGCATCCCTATTGATACTGAGGTGCCCACGGCGCCTCAGGAGCGGTTGGGAGGGCCCTCTGGCCCTATCCCACCACAGCTCATTTTGGTCATGCTCCGCTTCTGTACTCCAACTCTTTCACTGCTATTGTTGGTTCCCTTGATCTGACCCAATGATTCAAGGGAATTGCAGTTTTTTGCATTTGCATCAACCTTTCCTGCACAGGTCTCATGTTGATTTGATGCGGGTTGTTGATTGGATTTTATATTTTTAAGGTTTAACTTTGTTGCATTGTGCACCGCATTTTCACCCAAATTGTGGTTGCATTGTTCCTCATTATGTGCATGACTGATGACGCTTTGTGGCTCAGTCTGGTTACTGTGAAAATTTTCGACCTGGGCATATTGTTCTGATTGGTTGATTTGGTGAATATCTGAAATATCCTCCTGAATTTGTCCATGGTTAATGGCGGATTCCGCATGTGCTGCCGCTTCAGCTGCTGCTCTCTTGCGGGCTTTTTGTGCTGCTTTACGCTGTTTACTTGTAACTGGGTCCATGATGGAGTATAGTCCATCTTCACCCCAGCGGAATGGGTGGTGGCCATCAGTCATTTTGGCGAAGTTAACATTATCTTCGTCCATAGCTTCTTCACAAAAATCATTTTCCATTAAGCCCTCTTTTACAGGGCATGCATGTTCCTTGTGGCCCAGTGAGCCACAGTGGTTGCAAATGGGTGGTGCGCGTTCCAGTGTAACTCAGAATGCAGCTGACTGGCCCCCATCTGCAAAGTGAAATTCTGCTGCACGGGGAATTCTGGATAAATCCTCTTCCACTTCTGGGAAGGGGTTGATTACAGCGATAGCTTTGCCCGTGCACAGGTCAGGCATCAAGCGAAATCGCTGTAATTTGAGTTGTTGGATTTCTCTGTAGGCCACAAGACCTTTGTGGAGCTCCTCCTTGATTACCTTACGAGGAAGGTTGGTGGGGAGCGAGTCAAAGGAGATGAACAAAGTTTTCACTTTGTTCCATCTGGTGCGCGTGGTGCGCACAATTTTTTTGCCCTCATGGAGGGCAATTTTCACGCAAATTTTTGCTGCAGCATTGGCTTCATCAGCTGTTTCAAAACCAATATTGATCCAGCTGCAGCCCATGTTGTTGGTGGCTACATACACCGTGTGAGGGAAAAGTGAGGGCTGTGCCTCACATGTTTTCTCCCACAGGGTCAGTGACTCATTCCCAGGAAGAGTCTAATCCCATGTTCCACCTTTGACAAAGGTTGGTTGAATTGAAAGTACATGTATTGTGCATGCTTTACAGTAAATACCATAAACCCAGATGGTGTCTGAGTTTGCAATTTTTTTATGGCTTGGGTTCCTGGTCCCCCTCCAGGGCGTTTCTTGCCCTTAGTTGCACCGTTAAGTGCACCACTTGCTGCGACGCTCGCCCATGTTATATTATTTTTGTTATTAAAGTCGCCCATCTTTCCTGTGTGTGATTATCCAAATTTGCTGTTCAAATCAAATCATAGTAACTAAAGTGATTGTTACGAGAAAGAAAAGCTTTGAAACTTTTTACCCTAGTTATTTGGTTATATATTCTATGTTTAATATAATTGTTGATGTAAAACATAGAATCAATCTTTTTAGATAATGCCATTAGAGCTGCGGTGGACTTTATTATTATATAAATAGAGTTTAGTATAAGTTTTTCAACTATAATGATCCCCTGGTCTTACTAACCTGAATAAATATATCTATCATTAATCTTTATTTTAAGGTAACTTTGTTTATAATTTATTATAATAGTTAGTGTTTAATCAGAAAATTATGTTTGTGTGTAAAAATTTACTTAAGTAGTTGATTATCAGTTGTCAACCTAGTAACCTTTTTATTGAATAGGTTCAATTTCCTCATGCACCTCACGTTGTAAGGAACATATTAACCAATAATAGTATGGAGACTATTATCATGGTTGAGTTAGAACTATTATCAGGCCCAACGCTTCAGACATTACTTCTGATTAATTACTTCAAGTTGTATTCATAGGGATTCTTTCCCTTTATTACTGTCCAATCAATCTTCGTCAAAATACTCTGATGACAGTCTCCTTCAGCCCAAAACACAGTCAGCAGCTATCCCCTAGTTGTGGTTCTCTTTGTCTCTATCCCCACTCAGATCTCTACTCTTCTCTCTGAGAGTCTACCAATTATTGCCTTCTGCAATAATATCCTTGAGATGGAACTTCACATTGGATGCTGATAGTCTAACTATAACCAAATCTATAAATACAACTAATATTTTTTATTATAGTAATCCTAAGGAATTTATATGGGATTCAGCCATCTAACCCTCAGTTAACACCTCTTTGATGAAACGGCAGCCGTTGCCATTGAATCACCCTTCCCCATCTCAGCAGCGATGGTCTTCCCCATCCTGGCTAGGATTCTGTCATTGGACATCCTCAAGACCTCAAACGGAAAGAGTCAGAAATGTATTCCTGACGTTTTCCTCTAAATCCAAGTGAACCAACCACAATTGGTTAGCAACCTGCTTAGGTAATGAGACTTTTTACCCATTATGGCAGGTCACTTCACCAACTGATTAATTCGCTAGTTGCAGGTGGCATCACTCGCCTTGCAACTCACTACTCATTCCCAATCAGTCAGTGATAAAATCTGACAAATCCCAATTGGTACACCTGATATTTAATCACTATCAGATGCCTCTATTTCGTTGGCCGCTCCGCCTGATGAGATATTAGGTATTCATCTGGATCAATCCTTGATGGATATGACCAGGCGTATATTCCAAAATTTCCCAAACATAGTTCCTCTGAAAATCGGGCCAACCAATTTCTGATTCACTTCACTTTAGGGAATTTTCCCCTAGTAACACCAGGTAATCTAGCAGTCTGGAAATTTGGGCAAAAATCCCAACACATCCCCTCTTGCCTAAAAACCAGCGATAAAAGGACTGGGGTATGGGAACACTGCTTTGGACACTTGGTCAAATACTTCATTGGTTCAAGTGGAGTACACTTATAAATACTCAACACTGCTTGGGACAACCTTTGGCACACGGCATTCCTCCACTTCCTCCTCGCTACTGCCTACTCAGAGCGCGGTCCCCACAACCTCTTATCATTCCGGGCTGATTGATTTACTTGTGATGATACTATTCCTGGGATCCAGTTTCCCCCGTCAGGGTATATGACCTGCTGTCATATTCAGGATTCTTGGTCTGGCGTCCTTGAGTTCCTGATTCTCTCCTCATCCTAGACAGGAGACTCTTGCCATCGATATTCATTTTATGGCTTGATTAAGAATACTTATTTATATTCACCCTCGCTATTTTGCTCATAACCTCTTAGCTATATGTCATTCTTAATTCTTCCCTCAGAAAGCTTATTTCATTAATTTTTGATATTAATTTCCTGAAATTGGAGCCTAATGGATTATAGAGTGCATAATGTCAACTTCTATATAAGTCCAACACCCCCCTCTAGTCCTGCTCATATGTCAAACTTAGAATCCCACTACCAACAACTTCTTGACAGCTTGTCAGATTTGGACCTCTGCCTCTTCCATAAAATGAGTCAGGATGCTCAACAGAACCTCTTCTATGGTCCCTCCAGGACTCATACGCCTAGTCTAGTGCAAGCGGCTAGTCCTTCCATTGAATTACTGGAAATATAAGCAATCCCTCCAAAACCAGGTGTGCCATCATTTTGAACAACTCTCGGCCAACTCTTCCCTTGCAGTCAATCCCCAAGTTGGACTTCAAAACCCTCCTGGATTCGGCTCCTTTCACTGATGCTCTGAACATCATTGTCAATGCTCCAGAGGTCATGCCAGTCTCTTTAGATCATTTGTTATTGGCTGAGTTGGACTTGCTCCCTGAGTTCCTCTTCTGACTTGGTCAATTCTATAAACCCGCTATGCTGGTTTCTGAGCTTTAAATTGGGAACAGCATACATTTTAAGCTCACCTATGCTGAACTTTGGGCTCAAGTCACCAAGGCGTTGACATTAGCGCTGAATCCCTTTGATCTGGACAACCTTCTGGATTGGGATACTGCCACTTATGCTCTCCACTTTGCCAGCCAAGTTCTTCGAAGTTGGTTGATGAAACTTCCAGCCTCACATGGCTTCCATTGGTCATTCAGCTTCCACAAAGCCCATAGTCGTCGTTTAAAAGATGCAATCCACTCTTTACACAACTACCTCTTCTCTGGAGCTTCTCATCACTATCTTCTGTTGATGGCGTTAATTGGGGGCATGATTTGACAACCCCCATCATGTATTCCTTCTTCACTGCTGGCTCACATGTCTGGTGTTCTTGATGAGGCCCATCGGCAGGCACTCAAGACAAATCTTCTGGTGCCAGTGCCTTATTGGGATTACTTGGGGTTATTTGCCGATTGCATCTTCCTATATTGCTGTTTTCCTCCCCGCTTTGGGGTTTTGTGATTGGCTTCTTCCAACATATCAATTTCCCTTCCCCTAGTCACGTTTTCTCAGGGCTTGGCATTCGCTCAAATAACATGGTTTCATGTAGGTCTTGCCCTTGCAAGTGTCCAATCACATTTGATTTTGACGGGCTATTTCTTCCTACCTCAAACCATCCTCCCTCCCCCAAGAGGCAACATAGGCAGAATCATCCCCATACTGAGGACGATCAATAAAAATAAAATTATAAAACATATTAGCTTTTTTTCTATGCATTTAAAATCTTTTTCCCTTGATATCTTTTATTGATGTTTTTATTTTTATTCTCTCTTTTTTTCCATGAGACTTGACCTTTTTTCAGTTCAGAGGTACATCTTTTCCCCTAAACTGGATCCTGGGCACTTAAACCTACCTGTTTTCTATAATTCAGAGGTCCTTTTTTCGGACTTAACCATCTAGATTGGTTCAGAGGTCCTTTTTTGGACTTGACCTAATCATCAGGACATGACTAACTTAATGGTTCATTGGTTCTTTAGGAACTTTTTTATTTTTTTGATCCAATGCTTTAGATACTTAGCATGAACTCGATTTACTACTCTTCCATCCAAGAGATTCTTGATGGAATAAGAATAGTCGCCATCTTGGCAATTACTTTGAACGGACCCAACCATAATGCATCCAATTTGTTTCTTCATCTGAAACCATGCATATCACAATAGGCGACTCTTTCTCCTATTCAATATTCTTCTAACGCGGGCAGTTCTTATCATCCATCAATTTTGCTCGTATCCTTTTCTTCAAGTTTGTATCAAATGCTTGTGATTGCATATTGATCAGGATACTCATCATTTGGTTTAGTTATTGTTTGGTACTCATCCCCAATGTAGGTTCTACTACCAAATATAATATTGGTGGCAACGCGGCCTTCCTCCCATATAGTAATTCAAATGGCATCTTTCCCATCACTGTATGATAACTAATGTTATAGGCAAATGTCACCAAACTCAGGTCATTCCCCACGCGGAAGTTCTCCCTGAAACTAGCTTCCTCAGCGTCACAGCTAGCGTCCCATTGACCCGTTCTACCAGTCCATTTGTCTCCAGTGGTATGGTACTGACACAACTCCCTGGATCCCCATTATTTCGTTTAGCCTTGGGATCACATGAGATGTGAAGTTGGTCCCATTGTCACTCAGTAGGACTTGTGGCCATCCATGCCAGTATACTACTTGATCCAGGATATATCTTGCAGTACTGGTAGCATCAACTCTGGTTAGGGCTTTTGTTTTGACCCATCTCATCAGTTAGTCAATAGCTACTATGATGTATTTGACTCCTCCTGTGCTCATTGCCAGCAGTCCCATCACGTTGATGGACACCATGTGCCATGCAAATCCAGGTCGGACCAGTTGGTATCCAGTTGTATTCTTATGTGGTTTAAGCATTTGGCATTCCACGAAACAAGCCAGATGATCTGTAACATCGTAAATAATTGATTCCCAGTGATTTTACTGGCGAATATGGTTAGTTGTTTTTCTTAGGCCTCTGTGCCTGACAACCTTATGAACTGCTTAAACTATTGCTGCTCTTTCCAACAGTTTCAGAAATAATAATCGTTTCCCATCTATCATATTGAATACTTGTCCATTCATGATCTCGGTGTTTTCCATCACTTTTTGAAGCGCACCTTAAATTTCTTGAGGCTCATCCTCGATTCTTCCTTTGACTATTCTCTGGAATAGCCATCCACCTGTGGGTATACCATCTGGACCATTGGTAACCACAATAAGCCATCCACGTTCTGGTGAGAAGCCCCCACTCAGTGGGCTATCTCATAATCATAATCCTGAGGCTTAAGTGATCATTGGGCCAGTCATCCTTCAGGCTCCCATAAATTTTGCAGCCAACGCAGCGAAGAGTGGTCCGTCACCACCTTAAAGTGCGTTCCATGGACTACACCCAAATCTGCTTACAAACGTAAATGACTACAAGGCATTCACGCTCAGTCACGTGTAATTCCTCTCAGTGGCTGAGAGTGTATGGCTCACATATGCCACTGGATGTTTGTCCCAAGCTCATCTGCTTGGCTCAGTATGGCGCTGATCGCCATCAACAAAGCACCAGTTTGAATGATAAACTCCTGATCAAAATTCGGATATTTTAGAATTGGCAAATTGATCAGATACTGGCGTAACTCATCGAAAGAGTCCTGGGCCTCTTCAACCATATAGATTTTTTTGGATCCCTTAGTAAATGAAACAAAGGCTCAGCTATTTGGGCGAAGTCCCAAATAAATCTTCTGTAGTATCTGACCAACCCAAGGAATACTTGGATGTCTCAGACACTTTTTGGCACAGCCATGCGCTCAATAGCTGCTATCTTCTGGGGTTGCAGCTGCAATCCATTTGCGTTAATCACAAATCCCAGGTATTCCAGCTCCTTCTTGAAGAAGTGGCACTTCCGTGGCTTGATCTTCAGGTTAGCCACAGACAGTCTCTTAAAAACTTCTTCCAAGTGATGAAGGTGATCAGTAAACGTTCTACTGAACACATTAATATTGCCCAGATATACCAGGATGCATGACAACTTCAGGTCGCTCAATATCACGTCTATAGCCCTCTGAAACGTTGCAGGTGCATTACAAAGACCCTGGGACATCCTAGTCAGCTGGTATAACCCCTGTGCGGTGATAATTGCACATTTTTCTTGGTCTTCTACTGGAAAGTCAATCTGCCATTATCTCAAGATTAGGTCCATCGTGGAGAAATACTTCGCTTCTCCTAATTAGTCCAGCACATCATTGATCCTCAGTAGGGGATATGAATCCTTCTTCATATTTTTATTCAGCCTCCGATAGTCAATCACAACCCAATTTGATCCATTTTTTTCTTTATGATCAGAATCAGGCTTGCCCAGGGACTTGACAACGGAACTAGAAGCCCATGCTTTATTAGTTTACTGGTCTCATCTTCCACTACCACTTTGGTGGCTTTCAATCTTTAGATTGGTCTCGTTCTTATTGATAAATTTTCCTCAGTATCAACCTTGTGAATTACACCTTATGCACATCCCAAATCATAGTCATCCTGAGTGAATACTTCCCGATATCTTTAAAATAACTTGAGCACATCCTCTTTCTGCCCTTCCAGCAGATCTGCGAGATGCTCCCTATCAACCAATAGGTTGATGCTTTCAGCCGCCCCAGCTGGTAATACCATTTCCTCGAGAGACCCAAAATGATGAGATTTCTCAGTTCTGCCGTTGGGATTAAATTAATAAATGCGATGATTTGATTCCTCTTGATCTTCATCAGTTTTTTGCTTAAATTCGCTAATAGAACTCATATTTCTCCATGGCCCGGCATGATTATCCCAGGAGCCACCCATGTCTCCACTCTGGACAACTTCCAGGGGCTTCCAACTTCTCCATACAACAGCTCTGGAATCTCTAAAGTCAACCCTGTGTCAACTATCATCTGCGATCTGGATGGTATGGTTCTTTCCTTCTTAATCCTTAAGAAAATTCCCCAGTTTTCTAGGATTTCCGCCGGCATCTCTAGTCACTTCCTATTAACTAATTGGTATTGAATTGGTACAATGCCGTCATTGTATATCAGATTAATGAAGTTATGTTTCAGGTCTAAATGAACTTCATCGTCCTTCTGGTATACTAATGGTAACGTCTGACCCAGGATGGTCAACATATTATCCTTGATGTTACATTTAACTCCATACTTCCGCAGAAACTCTGTTATGATCAGGATATTGAAGTTTTGGTTCATCAAAACTATTGCTGGCATGGATACTACCGATGACCCAAATTGTAGTGGCAGCGCACTATATGCTCCACAGGAAACGGTGGTGTTTGGCCCAGCTGCTCCATATTCTTTCTTGTGCTCCAAGTCCGAAGAGATCTTCATCTTCTTTACCAACTTGGTTGACACAATATTAATGGGCACTCCACTGTCGACTATCACCCATACCCTCACTCTATTTACTTAAATATCTATATATGTACACTTGGAGTATTGTAATAGAGTATTTACTGAGTGAATTGCGGCGTTATTAGCTGAATCTAGGGTATGAATAATCTGTGCCAATAATTCAGGAAATGATTCCTTTATTGCACCAAGGGGAATTGACAGATTGGCCTCACCTAAGCGAACATCAGTTAACTCATCAGGATTCTTAACGGTCCAAATCTTCTTTGCCCCGGCTCTGGTCACGGCGTTTATATCCATGTTAACCACTTGATATAGCTGATCCTGCTCGTTGTCTACAAACAGATCATTAATATTTATTTCTTCATTCATGATATTGGGAGGAACAGGTTTCTCCTCCGCTCTATACTGTTCCTTATCTAGGCAGCGGGACCTTTTCCCAAATCCTTGGCTACTGCTGTCTCTTTAGCCTGGACCACGTTAATTTGATCATTCATCTTATTACAGTGTGCGGCGAAATTCCCTTTCCTGCCACACTGGAAGCAGACCTTTTCTTTATTATTTAAACCAGTTGAAATCTCGGGCTTATTTCCTAGCACAGTTCAGTTAAAAGTCTCCTTTGCTCCTTCACTTCCCTTCATGGGATTTGGATTTTGGACCAGATTGGACTTAAAGCTTCTATTTGGGGCATCGAATGTTGCTCCCAGAATCTTCAGGGTATCTATCATTTGTGAGGTAGTTATTTCAGTCACAGATACAGAAGATATCATTCAATGCAAATCACAATAGGGCTGAAGGGCCTCTTGCAAAGCGATTCTTGTATCATAGTCTTCTAGCACCTTCGCTCCAGCCAGGATCCATGACTCCTGGTAAAATTGATCCGCGAAGCTTGCAAGAGACTCATCTTTACAGAATTGAATTCCCATAAATTCTTGCTTGCTTTTTGACATACAAGTTGGACTCCCAAACTCCTTCATTATGGCTGCTTTAGCCTCAGCATAGGACCAGCTTTCCCCCTCCAAGTGGGGTAACACTAGGTTCTGGCAGTCTGTGTCCAAACAGTTCATGACTGTCAACGCCTTCTGACAATCCCAATATCTGTTTATGGTCATGTCAAATAGTCATAAAAATGCTGGGGTGTTATCCCAATAGATTGTGAGAAATTTAGGTGTTGATCTGAATTCCTCCTAGTCATCTCAGACTGATTCCCTTGGTTTGGCTACTCAGCTCACTTGTGGAGTGAATTTGGGCATCATCTCCAAAAATAGCGTTAAATGTGGGCGGCATATTTCTCAGGGTGTTCATATTCCCAAGTATTATTTAAGAACTTCCCTCTTTGGCATCACTGGCCAAATCAGGCTCACATGCACATCTGTGGGCTTTCAAATCCTCTACTTCTTTCATCAACTATTCAATGTCTGCACTGAACTTTCTCAAATGAACACAATTCACTTCACATTCCATTTTCAGGAATAGTACCTCTCAGATAAGGTCTCCTTCTTTCCTCTTTGATGAGTTTACTTTGCCGAGTAACTCATTCTCAAAGTTGGCTACATTTTTAACTCCTTCCTCCACCTTGGTTACTCGTTCCTCCAAGGCTGCAAAGTCCTGATGGTCCGCAGAGTTTAAGGCATTCTGATTCGCTGTGGCGATCTTGGTCCACAACTTGCACATCTTTTCTTTATACAACATAATTGATAGATTCTTCTACTCAACTACCTCTGTAGTGAGCACCAACTTATAAATTTACCTAAGGAGTTGATTATTGGTCATCAGCCCAATAACCTTTTTACTGCACAGGTTCTATTTCCTCATGCACCTCGCGTAGTAAAGAATACTTTATCTGATAATGGTGTGGAGACTATTATCCATAGTTGAGCTAGAACTATTATCAGGCTTAACGCTTCAGCCAGTACTTCCAATTAAATACATCCAGTTTTATTCATAGGAATTCATTCCCTTTATTAATGTCCACTCATCTTTATCAAGATCTTCTGATGACAGTCTCCTTTGGCTCAACACACAGTCGGTAGCTATCCCCTAGTTGTGGTTCTCTTTGTCTCTATCCCCGCTTGGATCTCTACTCTTCTCTCTGAGAGTCTACCAATTATTGCCTTCTGCATTAATAAACTTGAGATTAAACTTCACACTGGATGCTGATAGTCTAACTATAACTGAATCTACAAATACAATTAATAATGTTTTGTATTATAGTGAATCCTAGGGAATTTATAGGGGATTTGGCCATCTAACCCTCAGTTGAAACCTCTTTGATGAAACGGCAGCTGTTGCCATTGAATCACCCTTCCTCATCTCAGCAGCGATGGTCTTCCCCATCTTGGCTAGGATTCTGTCATTGGACATCCTTAAGACCTCATACAGAAAGAGTCGGAAACGTGTCCCTAACATTTTCCTCTCACTCCAAGTAAACTAACCATAATTGGTTTTTGACCTGCTAAAGTAATGGGACTTTTTACTCATTATGGCAGGTCAAATTACCAACTGATTGATTCGCTAGTTGCAGGTGGCATCACTCGCCTTGCAACTCACTACTCATTCCCAATCAGTTGGTGATGAAATCTGACTGATCCCAATCAGTACACCTGATAGTTAATCACTATCAGATGCCCCTATTTTGTCATCTGCTCCAACTGATGAGATATTAAGTATTCATCTGGATTGATCCCCGATGGATACAACCAGGCAAATATCCCAAAATCCCCCAAACGTAGTTCCTCTGAAATTTGGGCCAACCAATTTATGATTCACTTCGCTTTAGGGAATTTTCCCCTAGTGACACTAGGTAATCTAGCAGGCTGGGAATATAAGCAAAAATCCCAACATTGTGCTTTATCTAAAAATTGCTATGAGCTACACATTTGATTCATTTATTACAAATCTCATATTTATATACTTTGCTAACAAAGTTTATAACACAGCAATGGTATAAAGACAGAAAGATAATATACATAAAAGGTAATCGCAAATTAACTTACAGTATGGTTGTGCAAATCTTGAGTCACTATGAAGTTTCTTGCACTAGATATTTTATGGGTTTTCAGACTAATATTAATGGATAATCAAAAGAAAGGGGTTTTTGTGAAATATAATTTTAGGAATCAGATTAGCTTTATACTCTCTTTTTAAAGCCAATAATTATAAACCTTTATTATCTGCTATACTTAATAATCAAAATATAGCTTAACTTGAAAGTTTCGCATACTAAACACATTTTTGTTCATATATTATAGTTTTAACTATGTTTATGCACTAACACTCATTGTAAGATTTTATATAATGTATGAGCTAAATATGCTATGCTTACCTAAATATAAGAAATTTAAATAAGTAAGCTCATTAGGTTTTTGTTTATTGAATATATATCATATAAGGTAGTTTACTTAAAACTCCATACTTTATAGTAAAATAAATCTTAAGGGAAAGTAAGAGGGGAGGGCGGAATAAAGGCGATTTGGCTTGGGTAAAAAAGGACTGGGGGTTCAGGCCACTAGAGTTCTAGCATCTCCGACCATTGCTGATTGGCGATTGCCATCGCTAGCCATGGTTCTAACATCAGTGGGCCTCAGGTCATTCAATTCTTAGTCAATCAGTTGCCTCATTGCATATGACAAGCGATCTGGTGGGGAAAGCCAAATGTGTGGCTTTATAACACCCGGGGATTAGAAACAAAAATTTTGAGATCTGACAGAGCTGATCAGAAATAATCCAAATGGTCTTCAATACCAAACCTTTGTGGTGGGGGAGCTCATTACTCAAAATCTTGTTGACAAGCGCACAGTGAATTACCCATACACAATAATAGTAATTGAAGGCTCGTAGTTGTATCAGAGTTGATCTCAGGGTTTTCATGAAGAAAAGATCCTGTGATGGATGCATTCCTGGTGGCAATTGTTCACCTGATAGGATGTGATGCATCGTGGACCAGTATTTTTTGAACACGGCAGATTCATAGTAACAGTGGGCTATATCTACTTCCAGTTCAGAGCATATGGGGCATTCTTTGTGCTGGTAGTCCAACCCGCTGTGCTTGCCTGATTTGAATGTCCAGTTTAGGATCCGCCAGGTTACCAAATGCTGTTTGGCTGTTACCATATGGGAGTTCAGACCCAAAATCAACTCTTTCATCGGGTAGTTGGTGTCGTGGCCTTCAGTAGTCCAGTCATTTAAGCTTTGTGGACGGGTGTGCAGATTGCATCCAAGTTTCTGGAGCGGATCCCCATATTTCTATCAGCATCAATTTGTACCTTATTTTGATTGACTTGGTTGCATATTTGTCAGCGATTCAGTTACTCTCCTCCCAGATCATTGCGGAAATTATTGCAGAATTATGTGCTTCAATGTCCCTTTGAATTTGGTTGGTGTCTCAGGCTGATCACTCAAATGACCATCTGCCCTGGCGCATGGCCCAATTGCATAGTTGCCAGTAGTGTGAATTACCCTTTTGGGAGGTTATCTGCAGGTAATGCGTCATCCATTCATGTATTGAGTGGGGAGAGACTGGCTCTCAAAGGCCTTGGGCTCTTGCCCAGTTCACGCTTCATGCTAGGGTCAGGCAGCGCATGTGCATCTGTGTTAGTTTAAAGAATGACTTCCCCCATATACGCCAGGCATGAGATTCAAAGTCCAGGAGGTCCATGCCTCCTTCATTCTTTGGTTTTGACAGGGCTTCCAGTGGTATCAGTGCCACCTTCTCCTTGAACCACAGGAAGATTCAGAGCATTGTCCTAATTTTCTTCTCTAAGTTCAGGATCATTGACAGCACATGAGCGACATACCACAACTTCAAGAAGATGAAGATGTTTATTGCCTGCACTTTTTTCTCAAGGCATAGTCTGGCGCTCTTCCAGCATGCCATTTGGATTGATAAGCTTAACAATACTTCCTGTTTGGTCTCCAGTACCACTGGCCCCTTATCATTGAATAGTATCCTAAGGTGTCAGATTGTCTGAGAGTTCATGATTGGCGTTGTGTCAGTCAGTGGGCTGAAGTTTTGGTTGCCAATCCTCATCACTGAGGTTTTTTACCAAGTTGATTTTTGCGTTTAAAGCTAGCTGGTAGAGGTTTAATAGTTCCTCAGCGCCCTGGAGGTCGGTTGGTGAGCTTATGCCTACTACCATATCATTAGCAAATGCTAGCATCTTCAGTGGCATCTGATTAGGGTGGACTAGACCTCAGAGTTTCGCGTCCGCTGCTGCCAGTAGAATGTTGGCTGCAAAATTAAAAAGTATTGGTGACATAAGGTTGTCTTGTCAGAGACCCAGCCTGACAGGTATTTCGTTGGTTAAGCCATCTGCAACAATCATTTTTGTTACCAGGCCAGATTACAGCATCATTATCCATGCTCGAAAAGTGTCAGGGATACTGACTGCCTTTAGTGCCTCATGAAGGAATGACTATGCTACTCGGTCATAAGCCTTTTCCATGTTGAGGAACATAAGGTACCCCTGTTCAATACCCCTCACATCCTGGAGTACGCTCTGGACTGACCCAATGCTGTCCCATATACTACGGCATTTTGATGAAGCCATTCTGGGCATTATGGAGCGTGCATAGTGCCGTTGCCATCATTCAATTAGATATTATGCATGTGAGCAGTTTATAATCAGCATTTGATAGTGCAATCAGGTGCCAGTTCTGAAGTTATTGTCTGAGGCCCTTTTTGTACAGAAGTACAATTTGGGTCTCTTGGCCTCCCGAATTTGCTGGCCATTTTTTAAACAGTGGTTAAAAAGGGCTTTGAGCTCTGGCGCGATGCGGTCTAAGAACATGCTGTATATTTCTGAACACATATTATTGTAGCCTGGTGCTTTCCTTCTTGGCGACTCCTTTAGTGCCCTCTTAACTTCATCAATAGATTTTGGTGGATAGTTTGGCGACATCTTCCGGCATACAGCCCCCCAGTGCCAGCTTTTCCAGGTCAATAAGGGTTTTGTCACTGATTCGCTCATTTCTCATTTTCAGAAAAGCTCATCATAGAATTGCTCAACCTCGTGCTTGATCATTTCAGGGTCTGTTGATACTCCCCCTTATTCTGTCTCCACTTCCCATACCCTAGCCTTGGTTCAAATCTCCTTGAGGTGCTTCAGACCCTCTTTGGTCATCATCCTCACTAAGCCCTGGTATCAGTAAGTCGCATTGGTCTGTCTCTCTAAATCTTGCTTCATCATTATGGCCCAATACTTTTTGTGTGTTGTTTAGTACTCACTCCGCCAGTTCTTGCTGTCCCGCCGGGTGAGCCTCAGCCTTTCTAAGATAGACTTCAGCTGCTTCGCGGCAGCAGTTCGCTTGTAGGAGGTTGCCTTTTCAAACTTCAGGCTATTGTGCTTTAGGTTTACTTTGATCTGAGTCTATCGTTCTAGTGGGTTAAACTCTGGGTGGCTGTCCAGATACACTACCAGTCAATCCAGTCCAGCATCAATCTTTTGGCGCCATTCCTCATCCCTCAGTGTGGCTAGTTCCAGTTGCCATTCGCAGTTCCTCAGGGGTTCATCAAGATCAATATCCATGCGGATGCCCATATGGTCACTTTTGGCATTTATGATAACCTTGCTGTTGGACATCTTAGCTTGAGATCCGATGACACTAGGATGTAGTCTAAATGTGATCTTGACAGTGGGAATCCAGCAGCGTCATATGACCATCACGTTAAGTTGGCCAGGTCATCATCCTCCTCATCAATCATTAGGCACATCCTCAATTTGACTAGGTAATCCAGCATCTCGTCAGCCTTTCTGTTGGGCTATTCTCTCATTGGGAATGTATCCCAACTCGCATTCATCCAACAGTTCAGGTCTCCTGCTATCATGGTTATTGCTTTGGTTGGCACTTCTGCTAAGAATACCCAAAAAATACAGTTTTTATGGAGCTTTGGTGGGGTGTAGACTGCTACCACTTGTATGCATTTGCCAGTTTCTCTGTTTGTAGCCATCGTTATCAAGATCCTTCCAGAGTGAGTTTCCTCCACAGATTCAGGTCTATTTTCTTATCCATTGCGATGAAGCCACATGGTCCGTCCAGAGGGCTTAGTAGCCTATTTGGCGGGACCACAGGTGCTTTTTGCGTCGCGGTTTGAGCTTGGCACCATTTCCTTTTGGTTACCAGCTTGCATAACTGAAATAAAAATTAGGTCAATATTATTATTAGTTTTTAAAAGTGAATCTTCCTCCTCCTCATTTGTATGCTCGCCATCCCCTGAGCATTTGTAGTCGCTATCCTCATTTCTGGCTGCCCGACCCAAAGGTATGAGGTTTAGCGTTGTCTGGGTTGTGGATTGAGTCCCATACTGAGGTCTGGTTGGTCAATGGTGGTGGTGTCAATGGTTGGCGGGGTGCAATGTTTGGTTTTTGGGGTCAGTTGGTTGGGACTGGGATTATATTCCCAGGCATCCTGTGTACTGGTAATTCAGTCGCCATCCTCATCTCCATATCAATGGATAATGGGGATGGTTTTATGATCTGGTCTGGGTGCCCCTTGTCCCCTGCTGGCAGAGCGGTGTATTCCCCCTTATCCATCATTTGGATTCTCACCCCTTTGTTTGATTTAGCGGCAGAACTCGATTTTTTAGTTTTTATTGTCTGGCCAACTATGCCAATTTCATTGCATCTGCTGATTTTTTGCTGGTCACCTTGGGTTTGCTTGCCAATGACTTCTGATTCAATTTAGTATTTGATTTCAGCTTGTCAGGCTTCAATTTCAATTTGTTGGCTTCCTGCGTCTGTCCTTTCTTGGGGTACTTCTTTGGGTTCGCCTTCTGCCATCTTTCCTCCTCGCAGAATGTCCATTCCATTTGGGTTGGACGTTGCTCTGCTGGTCCAGGGTCTATTCCCTTGTCCATTGCATATGATTTGGGGTTTGTAATTATAAATGGCTCGTCATCCACTTTGGGTCGCTTAGCCACTTCTCATTCCCATGCTTCCCTATATGCCAGGTCCAATCCTTGTTGTTGGCGTTTCATGTCTGCTACCTCCATTAGGTTGCACAGGATCCATTCTCTGGCTTTTGGGCAGAGGAAAGTCTTAGTACCAACTTTGGTGACTCCTTGATGGGGTCATATTTGTACTCTCAGGTAGTTTTACCTTTACGGTGATGGCACTGAGCCATTGTGTGGCCAGTCTGGTAACAGAAACGGCACACTTGTTTGGCATCTTCCTGTTCAACATATACTTCCCTGTCAAGACTGGGCAGGCAGATGAATCAGGGTAGGGCTATTTTGTTTGGTTTCATCCAGGGTGCCAGTTTGTAAAGCGCTTCTATGTCTGGGGGTGGAGGCACTTTGAGATGTAATCCCCACCAGCCTGTTGAAATTCTTGTACTTCCCATAGTACAATAATCTGGTCCAGATCACTTCATGCACCCACTCCCATTTGTGATCAGTAGGGAGATTCTGGAAGGTTACCCACCTTGCGGTTTGGTTGGCATATCTGGTCAGCTCCATTTGCATATAAATCCCCTTGTATTTTATTCTGATTCAGAGAAATTTCTTGCAGTCCAATTCGACTAAAATCGCTATATCTATATATCCTCATTTGGGTACCCAGTGGTGATCAAAGTCCCCTCCAACTAGTACTTTGTTGAGTTCCTGATAAATTGACATTATCAAGTTGGACCATTTCTCCTCCTCCACCAGTTACAAATGGATTTGGATAGCATCCTTTAGGTACAATTTCAGTGCTTGGTGGTCTGTAAAGCCCCTGCTGATCAACTGGTGGATGTACTCAATGTAGCTCCCTGCTCCGTTCCAGGTGTTGTCATCAGTATGTGCTGCCGCTAAGCTGTAGGATTTGGTTTTCGCGCTTGGTTTGGGTACTTTGGCGGGGTCTTCCCTTTCAGAATCCAGCTTACCGATTCATTGAGGATGAACCCCCAGTTGAGGAACGCTTTGATCTGATGAATGCTGATACCTCAGTGGCTGATATTTTTAGCCATTTGCGCTCCAATCTCGAGGCTTTGCCACTTGAGGGCATCTGTTGGTGAGAACCTCAATTGGTACCACTTGAGGGCGGATTCTGGGCCACACGTTGGGTGGAGGTATTTTTGAAGGACCTCTAGCGTAACCAAGCTACGCTGGCACCAGTCCCTTACTGTGACACTATTCCAGCCCCCATCCGTAAATACTCATGCCAAGGCTGCTAGAACTCCCGCCTCACTCCATTGGAATGCTTTGGAGGGGGTGAAACCTTCAGCGGCATACAGGGCCACTAGCGTCAGTTCTGGGAAGGATTACTTTTAATCCTGGATGGTTCAATGCAGATCCCCACTTTGAGCCATTCTTGGCCCAAGTCTGGGGTTGTGACCCCTTTCATCGCCGTTGCTGCCTGTGGTGAATTTTATGTTCCATCCACAATTGGGCTGACTCAGATTTGAACCCCGCTGCATCCCAGTCTGCAGCTTCAGCAATAGTTGTGACATCGCGCCAGATTTTCCACTTTTCAATTGGGAAGGGTTGGCCTCTAAGGGTTTCATGAATTGGTTTAGTCACCCCCAGCTCTGCCCATTTGTGCACTAGGTCTATACTGTCCCCCACTCAGAACCAGTATTTTATTTCCATTGGTGTGAATATGTTGGTGGACCAGTTGATGGCCTCTTCCGGTGACCAATCCTGGAAAGGTCCCCACTCCACCGCTTTTTCCTTTGTCCAGCCCGCTTTCATCAGGTCTGATGCAGTAGCTGGTGGGATTCAGATGTATGACCAATGTAGGGCCTCAGTGGCCTTGAACCCAGCCATGATCCATGGTAGTGCCTCCTCTAGGGAGAATGTGGTATTATACCATTCCAGTGCCATGCCCATGGGAATGGTGTGTTGGGCCCATTTGAGAGCAGTCAAGGCGTTTGGGAATTGTTTCTCATATTCAGCTAATTCTGCTGGGTTGAGGCCTGAGCTTCTGACAGCTTGGGCATATCATGCTATAATGCCCGCCTTATTATACTCCATCATATTTAAAAGGTCGATGCTGGCCTCCATCCAGGCCTTCACATCTGCTGGTTTTAAATCTTTGCAGATTGTGGCCTCAATCGCCTTGTTCTCCACAGGGATTTTCATCCATTCCAGAGCACCTTTGGTCCAAACTCATGACGCTTTGAATAGTACTGCCATGTCAATCAAGATTTGGGTATCAAGCCAGCATTTGGCCACTCCAGTGGAAAACTTGTGGTCTCACCACATAGCCGTGATGGCTGGTTTGATACTTTTGGAGACCCACTGAGTCGCCATAGAGTGGGAACTGGAAGGCCTCCCATTGTTTGACTTCATGGGCAGACATGCCTCGACACACCAACATTTATGAATGAATTGGGGTATATTTCACCGGGGCCCTGGCCACTGACTTGACCGCTGTCAGTGTTTTGACCCCTTCCAGTAGTACTTTTAGTTTTTTTGCCAAATTTTCTCGAGTGTCTGATCCCTTGGATTCAGTCCCTGATATAGTTTCACCCCCATCAGGGTTGGTCTCCAATGGTTCATATTGGTTCAGCAATTGGCTCTGTGCTAATCTAATCCCCTCTGATGGCTTAAAATTGTTGGGTTTTGTTCATGATGGTCCATTTGGGATTGGCCTTCAATTCTTGGTTGAGATAGACCCCCCTGTCGACATGAATTCATTGGGAATTGTGCCCAATGGTGTATTGGGGATCATGCCCACTGATTTGCTCAGGTCGCCAGATTGATTTTGGTTGGAGACTGTTTACCCCCCTGACTGGGCCTTGTCAGAACTGGTGCCCAACTTCTTCTTTACTCAAATACTCTGAGCGGATTTGGTAAGTTTCTCTGTTTTGGCAGAAAACTTTTTATGGCATTGCTCTGTTGGTTTGAGCTGCTGATTTTCATCAATTGAATCTGAGTCGGTTTCAGATCCAACCAATACTTTGTCCTAGTTTTTTGTTATTTCCACAAAACTTTCTTACCCTGCGAGGCCCCAATCCCCTCTACTGGTTCAGGTTCAGTGGGGAATAATCCTGACACCGCTGTTCTTGGCATCAGGCCTCACTCCCCAAAGATGTCTCCTGTCATCTGGTTGTCAGTGGCCACCGATCCTGGGGAGTTGAACCCATTATCCATGCTAGTCACAAGGGCATCATGACCCATCAACGCGTTCATGCATTTTGTAATCATTAGTGTCACTGAATCATTATTGGACGTACATGGGTTGTTCAGCCCTTCACCATTATTAGTCATGTGAGGGCTTGGGCCAGCGGGAAGTTTGTCAGATGGTACATCCATCTTGGCGTCCTTCATATTATTATTGTTATCTGATATCAGCACAGGCAAGTCGTCCGTTTCTATGTGCTGTGCACAGACTGGCGGATTGACTTCCCTATACTTGGGTGGTTGGCTGTGGATCACTGCTCTATAGTTGCAGTGTGCACTGGCAGTTGGTTGCTCTCTCAGTTCTTGTTCAGTTCACTTTTTGATTTAAAAGTGATGCTTGCAAGAGAGAAAAAAATCATATCATATAAGGTAAGAATCTCATAAAAATTATCTCTTTTTTTATGATTTACAGAGAGGAGTGAATAGCATAGCGGGGTGGTTCCTGCTTCACTCTGGGTTGGGTTTTGATTAAAACAGGTTCAAAACCAGTACAAACTAAAAAAACTCAGCGTGATATTTGTCTCAAGGTTGGCCCACCTCATTTCCTTTTTTATAAGTTATACAAAAAAAGAGTGCTCAAGACAAATGCTAGTTACCTTATTAGTTTTATCTTTTTACTAAATCTTACTTAATGAAGAAAGTAATCATCACTTATAAATAGGAAAATGTTAAAGATAAGATAAGCTATAGATAATGCAAAATTAAGTCACACTTTTTATAAAAATAGTGATATAGCTTGGTTTATAATACATATCAAAGTCTACTTGGGTAACAGGAAAGTAGACAATATAAAGGTACAGCTCTGTTTAGTATTAATAAAAGAGAAACGTTTATTTAAGTAGTAATTAATAATTAATTTGGATTATATAAATACTTGACTTTAGTGGAGAAGAGATAGATATACTTATGTATTTGTTAGCTCATACTCTGGTTAGTATCATCTGAGATTAAGAGTCTATAATTAAAAGTTTGTTATAAATTACATCCTCTTCAGGGCTTTTATTAGATAATCATGCTTTGCCTTACATATAATTTTATTTTAAGTTTTCCTTTTAGTATGTCAAAGCAAAATTTAGATATGAGAACGTGTGAAAAGGATTTTTACTAGTATAGGGTTTTTTATCTAAGTCTTATCACAAGACTTTATAAACCGAGATCTTTTTAGAAAAATGATTCATGAACCAAGAACTAAAGATAAAAGAAGTAAAATCAGCTTATATGTGCCAGGAAGCAGAGCAATCTCATTAATCATCCATATAATTTCTTATTTTTGGTTGGTTTATATATATTACACAACTTTTAAAGATTATTCAACTCAATTATATTCTCTTCTCTGTGATAGAATATCATTATAAGAACATTTTGTTTATATTTTTTATATAAAAAGTTTTTTGCTTATTAAAAATGATATACTAAAAAAAATTTTCTCTCTCGTTGCAATCACTTTTGAAACTTATTCAATTCAAGTCTGATTCTAGTTTGATAATCTCACAGAGGAGATTAGTCTGCGCCCATGCCAGGGAGAAGTTGGGCAAGTAAGGTATGAGGAGCAGGTGGTAGGCCTGCAGCCTCAAACGTTCAAAAACGCCCCAGAGAAACCAGCGGAATAGAAAAAATAAAAAACTGGCGGTCATTATTTCCCCAGAAATCCTTGCTTGGCAAGCACGATGCAACCAGTACATCAACACGCCGCACTCCCAACCACTCTCATCGGTGGAATATGGAGTCTGTGTGTTTCTGGACATCCAACAAACAGCTTTATGGGAAAAATTTTGTGGGGATGTGCACATTTTTTCCTGACTGTGGTGTACGTTGCACCTCACTCCATGTCACACGGTTGGCTGGACCTCAGTTTCAAAAACAAGGAAGCAGCAGATGAAGCTGCTGCAGTGCGCGTAGTGATTGACCTCCCTGAAGGGCAACGGGTCATCAAAACCAAATGCACCAGATGGACAAAATCCAACCAAATTTTCCTCACATTTGAATTTTTGCCTATTATGGTAAAATGTGCCATTTTGGAGCAGCACCTGAAAGATGGTCTCACCATATACAGCAAAATACAATCTTTTGAGATGCAATGATTTACACTGATGCCACACCTGTGCACCGGCAAAGCCATCGCAGTTCTGACCCCAACTGAGGAGATTGTGAAGGACCTAACCCAGATCCCACACTCCACATATATCAATATTGAAGGGCATACTACCCACCCTTTCTGGGTGACCGTGGACAGCGCGCCCCCCATTTGCACCCTCTGTGACGCGTTCAGCCATTAGGCACATGCATGACCCATCAAGGAGGGTGTCACATTCCAAGAGCACCCCTCGGCAGCCATGGCCAGTGGAGAGGCGCACTACGAGCCAACTGCAAGCACCAAAGAGGCTTTCCCGTGGGGAGCACAAGGCTGCTACCTACTGGTAAAACCTATTTCCCCGCAAAAGTGGAAGAAGGCTAAGCAGGCCCACAGGGCCGCGGCCAAGGAAGCGGCCAAAGTCACCACTGCTATCCCACACTCCCAACGCCAGGAGGACATAGAAACCTTCGCAGTGGAAGCAACTTGGGAATCCATCAACCAATCAGATTGGGAAGCCCATGCCAATTGGGCCACACAATCTGAGGATCCAATGGGTGACTTGATCTCACCCAATCTTTGCAACCAAGCTCTGGTTGAAACTGACTTGGGGTCCAACATACCTAAAAAAAAATTTTCGACCCAATCATTGGTGCACCAAACTCATCTGCACCACAAAAAATTTGTTCAACGTCAGGGAAACAAAAGCGAAGGCAAAAGCCAACGCGAACTTTTCTGCTAAAATTAACAAAACTACCAATAGCGTTGCTGCAAACACCCCTGTGCTGCCATGAAGGCCCATGGGGATCTAGAGGAGGCTAGTGGCCCAGGTGCCCACCCCCTCGCACCTAAGGTGCGAGGGGAAACCTTCACTTTAGAGAATTTGAATATCACTGGACTCAAGGCCTCACCGTCCCAGGATAGGAAACTGAGTTTTTTACAAAAAAAATTACCCATGAATATCCTGGCCATCCAGGAGTCCCACTGTCCACAAGGTTCCAAAGATGCTTGGAAAACCATGCTCCTCCCATCCCTATCCTTTTGGTCAGAGCACTGTGGGGTGCTAGTTCAGAAAAACAATTTTTTAAATTTTTATCATCAAAATCCTTCCTCAATGGCCGAGTCCTCGTTGTCACTTTCTCATGGGCTGACTTGGCGCATGCTATCATCAACATCTATGCCCCAATCTGTGCATGAGAGCGTCAGGAATTTTTCTCATCAGTTAAATCCCTCCCGCTACCCCCAGACCCTTTCATAGTCAGTGACATGAACTGTTGGCTAAACACACCCACAGACCATTGGCCTTCCTCCTCCCACGCCCCCCAGGGTCACGTAGAACTTTGCATTCTAAAGGCCACCCTTAGTTAATGGATGCGCTGCCATGGCAAGCCCCACTGCTCGAAAACATGACATGCCCCCATGTCCACAACAGCCAATTAAGGTCCATGACCCGCATCGACCTTATCCTTACACCGGCGAAATTCCAACCTCACATTTCCCACTTCCAAACAACAAAAATTGAATCCTCTGACCACCGGCTGGTCTTGATAACCTACCACCTACCTGTCACAGCAGCTAAGGACCCACATTGGTGCAAACTCCGCCCTCCTGAACTTGCATTGCCAGGTTTTTTCACTTGGGTGGAATCAGCAACTTTGGCAAAAGAGTTTGTTACACCGTTTTGCGCGGACCCCATCTCCACATGGTCAGCCTTCAAAGAGAATACCATCCGCCACTCTCGCCACCTCTCCTCCTGGCGCTCACAAGCCACATTGGCCATCATTTTTCACGCTCTGGCAGAGTTGGCACACCTGGAGTCCAACATCCCAGCTACAGGCTACAGCCCTGCATGGGGCCAGAAGTGGGAAGAAGCAGCCGCCCACCTCAACGCGCTCAAAAGGCAACACAAACATTGGGTTTGTGTTCAGTACAGGGCCAAACGCATTAAAGAGGGCGACAAGTACACCGCATATTTTTTTAAAAAAAATTTGCACCACGCCAGAGTGTGGCCTGCACACAGGTGCAAAGATCGGATGATTCCATTGCAGATACGCCAGCTGAAGTGTCAATTGAAATACAAAAGTATTACTCCGAGTTATACCAATCTGATCCAATTCAGCCAGCCAAAGTGGAAGAATTTTTTGACTGAACCCACATCTGCACCATTTCCCAATACCCGGAAATAATGAATTTGATTACTCCAAATGAACTATGGACAGCCATCCGCGGTGCACCAAATCGGAAATGCCCAGGCCCAGATGGCATTCCATATGAATTCTATAAAAAGTAATTCAAATATATATCCCTACTGCTGCTTGCCTCACTTAACCAGAGCCTTCTGGAAACGCGCCTCCTACCAGGCGGACAAGAGGCCTTCACCATCATTCTCTTCAAGAAAGGGGACAAGCTAGACTTAGCCAACTGGCGCCCCATTTCTTTAACTAACATGGATACAAAAATTTTAACTAAAATCAGGGCTAACCGTTTAAGGATTGTAGCATCTGCCACCATCTCCCCAGAACAATTTGGTTTCATACCCAGAAGTTCGATTTGGGACAACGTGCACTCTGCGGCTAATGCATGCCAGTCCACAACCTCTGGGGCACTTGTATTCTTGGACCAACAGAGGGCCTAGGATATAGTAAACTGGGAATACCTCAGGGCCTGCCTCCATCAATTCCGCTTCCCACTCACTTCATCAACTGGGTAATGCTGCTCACGGAATCTGCAACAATGGCAGTGCGTGGCCCTGGCTTCCTAATGGAAGTAGTCTGCCCTCAAAGGGGCTTATGACAAGGGGACCCTCTTAGCCCACTCTTATACAACTTCAGCCTTGACCCACTACTTCGAAATGTGAATGCCCAACTCACTGGGGTCCATGTACCAGGCCAAGCCCCAGTCAAGATGATGGCGTTTGCAGACAACTGTGTGGTTGGGGTGTCTAATAATAAAGATGCACGTGCGCTTGAAGCTCTCATCTAGGAGTATTCCCTGTAAGTAATGCTGCACTGAACGCTTCCAAAACCGAAATAATACTCCTTGGTCAGTATCAAGCCTGCTGGGCCCCAGCAACCAGTGCCCAGCCCAGCCCATCTGCTCGCACATGTGCTCGCCCTCCCAGCTCACCCCACACCGCCCCACTAGTGCTCCCCTTCATGCCACGCCCTACCATAGGGCCAGTCCGCCATCTGGGCATGTGGGTGGAGGCAGGCGGGTACGCATCAGCAGTAATAGAAAGTCGTATTCTAGATAACGTGACAAAGCGCATCGCCTCCCTCAGAGCCCACCCTACTTCCCTTACTGGCAGGGTTGTTTTAGCCAACTCTATGCTCCTCTCCAAAGTCTGGTTTGGAGCCCACGCTATCCCCTTCTCCCCAAGCTTTTTCAAATCCTTGTATGCCCTTCTGCAAGGATGGCTTTGGTCAAGCCGCCCTCCACCAGTACGGCTAGAGGTCATGTTTAGCCCTCATCATCATGGTGGCATGGGCCTGCTTGACTTCAGAGCCCATGCTGCCAAGATCTTGGGTACTTGGATTGCAGCCATCACCGCCCCTATGCTCCCCTCCCAACACTGGTCCCGCGCGGCTTGCTCCAACTTCTCTCTACACCTTGGGCCTCAACAATCCATCGAACCCTCACTCCTTGATGAAATACCTGGCTTCACACCCATTGGTCACAGGTCCTCACGGGACTAAAACCCACTACAAACGAATCCTCCTCTCCATGCGGAGCACCCAAGGGAGAATTCATATTAGCGGACACACAGCCCAGAGAGGCCGCCCCTCTCCTCAGTTCACACAAGAGGTACAAGGATACCCATCCAAGATGGCGTGATCCCCACACGACCCCATGTCCTATCCAGGGTGGACTACCTGGACATGATGGACATCCCTTACTCCATTGAGACTAAGAAGACTATTTGGAAATATGCACACCATCCTCTGTTGCAGCCTCAAATCCCATGTGTGGCGCTGCCTGAGGCGGGTGTACATACAGCTGGGCGCTCTAACGCTTTACAATCATCCTTCGTTGTGTGTGGCCAGTATGGAACGCTGCCACCGCATGGAGAAGTGTCCTACCTCTAGAGTGATATGGCGCGAAGTTCAACGTCTGCTTGGTCAGGATCAAACACATCCCTTCAGTCTGTCAAGAGATATGTTTGCTATATCAATGGCTTTCCCCTTCCACCCTCCCTCCATTCTATGGTGGTTGCAATCGCCATGTGGTCTATCCACACGATTGTCTTGGATGCCATCGCAGGCTCCACCCCCACCCTCCCAGAAGCTGTCCACAGATTCCAGTCTCATTTGGTAGACCACTTTCAGGCATGGATATTTGGATACCTCCCACCGCGTCGCTGACAGCTGGTCTCCTCCTGGTTCCCATTTGGTTCATCAAATCAGACCCTTTCCTCCACACGTGTTCAATAGAGGCTACGGCCCCTTCACACGTTCCCTTCCCCTCCCATAGTGGCGTTCCCGCTGGCAACAAGAGATAGCATCGCTTCTCTGGGGTGCCTTCCCTGTTACTAAGTTTTGTTTCTTTCAGGTCAAATTCGGAAGTATCCATCCCATGGTCGGCCTTCCTTGCAATTAATTCAAAAATGATATACTAAATTTCAAAATTTTAGCTATAATTAAATAATCTATCTTTTTTAGACCTTAAATTTCATAAAATTAATTATAAAAGAAGATTCAATTGCCATAAATAATCATAAGCAACAATAGCTATTTAGCTTGTTTACTGACTATTTACTGTCAACGTAGATTTGTGTATATAGTTGTGTTAGAAGACAATTTATGGGAATATATAGAGGGTCCTTAAATCCTCAAGTTTAGATAGATGATGTGAGATTATCAATATATATAAATTTTTGTATAAAGATAAAACTATAGATAAATTCATCTGACACATTCCCAAAGGATATCAAAGTAGGTAAACAAAATATCAATGTGGTGGCAAGAAGGTACCATGCCAATGATATGAGGTGAGATGAATAAGGGCTTATAGTAAACAATGGAAGGTTCAGAATTAGGAATTTGACTTCATATTAGTTGTAAAAGCCTGTTAATTATGGGAAGAAAGATTTGCAGACTCATGAAGAAATGCATACTATAATTACCAAATGTGAGCTCTTTGAAACTAGCCATAATGGCGTAAAGAAGAAGAATCTTTATTAAACACTAATTAAGTTTTCTATTCTAACATAAGTTTTATTGGGCATTAACCTAAAAGGATACTAATTTAGGAGTAGTAGGATTAAACATTTTTGGACATTGTTTCTTTATAGTGAAAAATCTTCACTTTAAAGAAGCTTACTATAGCCTTACAGTCTAACAAGTTAGACCAAGTGATCCTATAAACTCCTATTATAGTCATAATAGACACACACATCTAAATATCTTATAGGGGTTAAAGCCATGAAATTAACGTACTAAATATTGCTGAAGAAGACCATTTACTCATATGATTCTAATTAAAAGTTGTGGGCTGCTGGTTATAATTTATTTAATAATTCACATGGTGCATCTTCAGGTAATTTGGAGGGTTTTTCTCATTATGGTTGTACTTTTACTTGTGACCCAAGATCTTACAACCTAGTTTAATCTTTATTAAATTTAAAAATGACTTATATTAAAAAAACTTATACACCTATCAACCACTACTTAATTTTATTCTTATTTATAGACCTCTGAATGTAACAATACTATGATTATAAAGCTATTGAAACCAAAAAAGGTAAGCAAAATATAAGTTAGATATGGTGAAATGCCAAAAGTCTAATTATTGAAATATAAAAATAAATATATATAAAGTGTGATAAAATCAAGGTTTGGATAATAAGCCTTTATTTTGATAATCCTTCAATCACATCATTATATACAATTTGGGCTTTAATCTCAATTTCAGGGTGTTGGAATTATATATATGACCATACTATTCCACTTGATCTGATTATAATCTGTTTACCTGCTAGAAGATAAATTCCGCCAATGGATGTGGGAGTTATCATTCCATATGATAACTATTGTTCAGCAAATTAGTCTTAAACATTGATTAATCTGATGGGTTTTCAACCGCTGGATCACAAATGTCTCACCAGAGAGGATCCCCAACAACAAACAAGCAAATAAATTGATGATTCTAGTATTGATAATTTAATTACTTGTAATAGTATGTCAGGGTTTAATGCCTATCAACTAAGGGTATTTTAGTAGTTGCTGGGCGTTGACAACGCTTTTGGTGTCAACTGGTGGTTTAACATCTTAGGCAACGCAACTGCTGATGATGAATAAAGGGTTTCATTACCTAAGCAGGCTGTTAGCTTGGTATGGTTACTCCAATGGGGTTGGAAGGAGTTGGGACATGCTACCTCCAAATCCAGCCCATAGCGGATCATTATCTAGTCAGCAGTGGATCCCAACTAGTGGGATGAATGAGTGGAAGCCTCATTAATCATTGGAGCGATTTTTGAAAGATTAATTTAGTGGCAACATCTGATGTTCTAATTGGGTGCCAACAGAAGAGTTGGGCACCAAATACCCTATATGTTCTCTTAAAATTTATTAGATAAAGCAAAAATTTTAGTCTCAAACATTTATAGCTTATTATACATTTGTTGTATTTTCTACACTTGGAATTAGGGTAGAGGGATCAGATATACTCGGGCTAGATATTACTATTAAATTCTCCGCAGCTCCTGTATCAAGAGTAAGGAAGGGATGAAGTTCCATCAAGAAGGACACTGAAATATGATTGCTGTATAATTCCAAGGAGAGGACCTCTAAGCTGGAATTAGGAATCATAACTTTAAATAAGAAGTTTCCTTAAAGCCTCTAAACCTAATTCCAGTAGCTTAAGTTCTGTTGCCATCAAGAAGTTTCCAGCTCCAGAAAAGGAGTTGAGAGGAATTTTCTTGTTATCTGGAGAGTTTATTAGTACCTTCACCAATAGTTAAAAGAAAAATGTAGCTGTTCCAAGGAGAACATGAGCAGGAGAAATATTTTGTTGTTAAATGCTCGACTGTACTAGTCTTCATACTAATATCAATCACCCAAATATTATAATTTTAAATAATTTTGGATTGCACATAAAAAGAACCTTTGCTTGCATTCTAGGGAGCTAAAGCGAGCTATAGCCCATAAAGAGTAATCAGCCCCAAGATTTTAACATATGGTCTGCGGATGCCTAATCCAAGATTTTACTAAACTTCTGATATCTCACCTAACTTGTACTGTGGATCTTGTGTATTACTCCTTGCAGCTATATTGTGATTATGTACTTTATGTGACTATAAAATCTCTTGCGGCTCTATGAATGTTGCTGTTTGATTATAAAAAATAATTAATTAATTGATATGATAATATGCCATTCTTAGGTAGCTTTGTTGAGAAATTCTTTCAATATGAGTATTGGAAGTATGGCTGCTTTCAGAAGCTTAATAATAACTTTGACTAACATAAGGAGCTAAGAAGTTATCTTAACCATCACTAAATGATAAAAAAGGTCCTTGTCATTGTCAAGCCAGTTGGGAAAAGAATCATCTAACTGACTTAGCAGAGTCCAGATTCTTCAAAGTACCTGACGGGATAAATCTAAAGGTTGAATTCTTAAACTGACTTTTGAAACTAAGCTAGCCAACAATTTAACTAAGTAATAAAAGTGTTACTTGACTAAATAAAAAGGAGTAATATATAAAGTACTGGGGAAAATTGAGATATATGAGAATGATCCATTTCTGGCCTGATTCTGGTAGATTACCAAGGAAATGATTAATCTTCAGATTGTCAATGGATCACTCAGTCAAACTGTAATTATATTATAATATTGTTACCAAACCCAAAAATAAGTTGGCTTTGCACCGCATATAATTAAAAAAATGCATGATATCAAATATTGGTAGTGCTTGGTGAATATCAATTTAGATTAAAGAACCCAAATCAAGGCTTCACCCATACTAGGAAAAACCCAACAGTCATTGTCATCACTTAATATCAATTTATTATAGTAATTGACAGCTATAAAATGTTTTTGTTCATCATTCTCAAAGGCTATCAAATTTCTTTCTGTTGTTGACATCTATGAAAAGATCTTGATCATCTTTGCTGATGACTTTTTTAATTCTAATAGCTTCTTTGAATTATTAAATTTTGCACGATTTTCATGTTTATATATCTTTTGCTGACCGGTTACCTCTTAGGCTGTACAATTATTAGCCTTTATAGCATCAACAGGCCTTAGGAGAATTACTCTTTACTTGAGCAAGTGTGCAAAATGGCAATCAAGAAACCAGACAAGATTTGATAGAGAGTATCTTTTGTTTTTAAACAAGGAGATACTTATAATCTTTAAAGGGACACGCTTCCATTTCTATATGACCATGCCCTTTATTTGAAAAGATCTTTCTCAATAACAAATTAGCATTGTATCTAGTTTCTATAGGGTCAGACCTTGTATTCAATATGGAGTTTCTGAATCAAAAAGTCCCTTTGTTTCCTTTATATTAAAAAGTCCAATCAATGGATTCATTAGCAGTGATTTCCATTGGTTGAGGTTCAACTTGTCATAGGCTTGGTTCATACTTGAATTGATCCAATCCCTGTCTCTTCCAATGTCATGGATACCTTCACAAGTATACAGATGTTGATTCCTAACCCTCTGAAAAAACCCCTCCAGTATACAACCATTACAAAATAGAAAATCACAAGATTGAAACATGGATAAGGGATATGAACCCTCTTTTAGAGACCAAGCAGTCAAAGAAATTTACCAGTCAGATAGGATGACGCTACACAAAACAATTTGATAGATGACAACTTAGATATATATGAGTACGTCTCCATTGCTGCTAAAGTCTACAATTTTGATCCCTTTTTATACCTTTGAGGGGAGATTTTATTTACAATCAACTGATAATGGATAGTTTCATCCAAAATGACAAATGATGGAAGAACATCTTAAAGCCCACCCAAAACATGTTACCCCTAATAAAAAGATACTACACCTTCAATATGAATATTACCCAAAAGGAAGTCAAATAATATCAAAGGTATTGTAACCCTAAAGTGAGGGTTCATTTTAGAAGCACCATCATATAAATATAATTTTATCAGCATATTACTAAAATTGTGTGATGAAACAATAAGAAGAAGTGGTATTGCAGCTTCAAACCCAGAAGTGGAGATTGAACAAATGGCCACCAAAATGCCTGGTTGGAGATGCCCACCATGAGATGGAACTTGTGGATAAAGGCATTGAGTAAAATGGATGCCGCCACCAAGGTGGAGATCAAGAAGTGACTGGCAAGGGTCTCATGAAGCCCCTACAGTATGATACTTAATCATTTATCCTATAAATAATCTACAACTATTTATATCTTAAATTTATGCATAAAGTATAAAAATACTTCAACTTTATCTTTAAAAACCTTTTAAACAGACTTTGAAATTTTATATTTATTTCCACTTACATTAAGTTAAGTGAAGAGATTTACAGTAACCATTCTATGATCTAAGGGATTAGACACTTATGAGGAAGGATACCTTGGTTGCTGATAACACCAAGGGAAATGTTGGTCAAAGATTCAATTTTGTTTTGTAACAGAGGCCATCATACTTATTGAGATTTGCCCATGTTGGGTAAAGCCTCGACTTTGGGTTTCAAATTATTGTTCATTTTCAGAAATTTAAACTAAATTTATTAAAAAGTTTAAGAATTGATTGATGTATTAATGGTCTTATGGCCTAAAATCAATAATAACATTTGTTTTTTAAAACACTGACCAATTTCCCTGAATGATGCTGAATTTATAACAGAATAAATTTGAGATAAATATCCCTATAATTGCTCCACAGGCTGATGATTTAGAAAATAATGCCCTAACTTATTATCATCTTGATTTTATGTATGATGTTCTATACAAAACCAACTCTCCTATTCGACCTATTTATAACCTTATATCAACTATTATGCCTTAAAATCTATTGGCTTTTAAATGGCAGATAATGAAACCAATTAACTTTGTTACCAATATTGATTTCAGTCCAGCCTTGGATGATAGATCTTGATCTAAACCAACTTTGTTCATAGATTATGCCATCACTTCCTACATTCCTAAATCTAATTCCTCCTTCATACATAGCATGCGCCTAGAACTTATTATAATTTTAATTCTCCCCAGATATTTTATATAGTATTAACCTTTTTAGTGATAAGAAACTTTTTACTTCCTATTTTTATATAGTAAAAGTTGTTAATACTAAAGTAGAGATTTACTATACCAAGGACTGTAGGAGTTGATATTGTATAGCTTTCTGCACAATATTTCTGGACTAGCCCTTGTCAGAAGACAGAGGCAAAGTGATTAAGGAAGAACAGATGAGTTTCAAGGATGAATTATAAATTGTGCAGTATATTGTGTTTGCCATGCAATACCTGGGTTGCTCACTACAGGTTAGTGTGTCTACTTTAAATCAGAAAAATTGATCCTATGTGAATTTCTTGCCCAGTTCTCATACCAACTTTCAGCCTTTCAGTCATATAGATAATTTATGAAATGAGATCCCTAAGTCCAGGTATTCTACTTATATTTTGATTGGCTATACTGTCAACATCAAAGATATATTTACAGATAAAGAAAGCTAACAAGATTTTATACTCTTGATGTCAATGATTACACTGACCAGTTCAGAAAAATAATCTTGAAATCATAAAAGTGGCTGTTGACCATTTTAAGAAACAACTGAAATGGATTAAAGTGCTATTAACCATTACAAGGAGAAGTTAAAACTAGTCCATAAATTCTTGAAAACCCCCAAAATGCATCTTCACGCTTCATTGCCCTGCACCAATGCTTTCTACTGTTCTTATGACAATATCAGAACAGATGAGCCAGAAGCTACCATGCCCCTTTTGCTTCCCTGTGCCAAGGATCTTTACTGTCTGATGATGAAGTTGGAGGAATCCAAACCAGATGCATCCAAGCCTCTCTAAATTCCCTACACCAAGACTCTCTCTGTTCCAATGACAGAACAGCCAAATAGAATATCTCTATGGCCATTATTTCTAATCCAGGGCTACCAAAAATCCCAATAATTCTCTTGAGCCATCTGAGCTGAGGGCAATTGAGCCGAATTTGATCATTTTATTAATTTAATTATTTCATAATAACTTATTTTCTACTTTCTTTTTACTATTACTTTAAGTTTTACTATCAAAGTCAAAGAATTAAAACCTCAAGACAATATTAGATATTATGAAAAGGGGTTAAAACTCGTGCTTGACTTCCAAGATATCCGCAAGCTTCCGCCCTTCATCACCAACTGGTCTATTGACAGCTACTCACATTGCAGTGGGACAATAAGGGGTCACCACCTTCCATGCCTTTTACGGTGAAGCGCGCCTTTTGGCCACCAGTTATGCCAAGATTTTCTTGGCCCTTAATCTCCACCAGCTCACGCTCAAGGAGGTCCTTGCCAGCATGTCTTTGGCCTCTGCACTGTTAACTCCAATCTGGTGGTAGCCAAATCACATAAGATTTCACTACATTTCGATAATTATTTTCTGCACTTAACAAGCACAACGTCACTGGCACCCTTTTCTTGGGATCAATGGGGGCACCATCAATTGCTCTTGTCCCCAGTAGCCACATTGCTATGCTCAACACTATTGGAAAGTTTTCTTGTACCATTATCAATTCACCTGAAATGCTGCCATCTCTCAGAGATTTCCCACACATTATTCTCTACCTGATGTTCATCAACTACCTGCATTATATTCTGACGCGGATTTCTTGGCTGATGCACTTGATTTAGTAGAGCCACAGCTCTGCCACCTAATGTCAAGAGATTATCTGTAACTCTCGTCCTTAGAAAGGAGGTGCAGGATGTACAGCCACACCATAAGGGAACTAGTTGCTATAAGATGGGAAACAGGGCACATCATAAGGTTTAAGAGCACAGGGAACCTAAGGACAGGGTGTACAACATAGTATAGATAAAATATAACAAATAAACGACAAGACTTGGTTAAACCCCAAGTTGGAGTTCATAACTAAGTGTAAATCGGTGTTGGGGTGCTTGGGTGCCTCAATCTGGAGGGGACCAGGAGGCCCAGGTGTGAATTAGATTCTGTTGCTAAATTATAAAAAATAAAGTGTCCTATGCTGTTGGAGACATCCTTGAGGAGGTCCGCGATCTGGATTTACCCAAGGGACAATTCTTAAAAAACGTTAAAACTAATGGGGTTAAATTAAGCAAGAACCAACAAGGAGTTGGTCTCAAGGAAAATCAATAAACATTGAGGGGAGAATAATCATTATGCAGGAGTGGTACTAAGCCTAAACGAACCAATAAGCGCATACTACCATCTGCCATGGTACTGTAGCTTAAGTAAGTCCAAACTTGAGTTATTAATTGCAACTAACTTCTTCCCAATTTATCAATATTGTAAATTAAACAGGTCTCAAAACCCAAATCCATGCAACCGTAGCAAACCATCTTGATTAGTAACAAAGCTGGTGCGTTTTAACACCTTTGATGTAACTTTGGGTCAGCTATCACGCGCACCCCCAGGACCAATATGGGTATACTTGCTGTACACAGCGTTGGCCCAGGTATGCTTCAGTTCAGGGGGCCCTCCATCTTAACCCTTTTGGCCTCCTAACGCCCAGCAATGTTTAGCAACCTTTACACTCAATTATGCCATGTAACCATAACATTACCCTACCATTCTGTTGGAACTCCACCCCCTCCAGGGGCTTCTGCCAGGAAGAAGTTCTTATGAGCAGGGGCCAGCAACATGGTGGTGATACTTTGCATTTTGACTTGAGTCCTGCTGCCTCAGGGAAGCGTTCCTGGAAAACCTCAACTAGTTTTGGTCATGGGCGCAATTGTGCGCTGGTACCCAACTATTATCAGCTGCGTCAAACCCCTTCCAGGATACCAGGTACTCAATCCTTCTTATTACTTGGCAAGAGGCTACAATTTCCTCCAACTCCCACTATGGCACCCCATCGATGAAATATTCCCCTGGACTCTCTGGTGGGGGACCTCAAACTTCAGCTTACTTTCATGAAAGATGGCAAAGTTTGGAACAATGAGGGAAGATAACTGGAATGAGGTGTGTCTAACTTTAGACAATGTGCTAAAGCCTCATCATCATTGGTCTCAGTTTTTTTGCATAACTTCTTTATTGGGATATTTCTAGCATTTAGCACCACGAGATCCACTTTCTTGAATGAAGGACCTAACCATCTCTTATCATCAGAGTTCTCATTATAAGCTTGCATTGCTGTATCCAAATTCTTGGTAACACCCTGTTGTACTTTCATGAGAGTCTTAGCAAAAACACCACTGCTTCCATTTCAAATCCAAAGCTGGGCTCCATGTTGAAGGCGGGGTTAAACCCATAGTTGGCGAAAATGGGGAATAACTGATGGATGTATGTTGGGCGTTGTTATAGCTAAAATGGGCCATGGTAATATGGATGGGTTATTCTGAATGATCCGCGGCAATGTAGAACAGCAGGAACTGTTCCAAACACTGGTTCACTTGTTCATTCTGCCTATCAAATTAGGGGAGAGGGGCAGTGGAATGGCAGGGGCGGATCCAAAAGTCTTACACAACACATCCCTAAATAAAGATGTAAAGTATGGAACACAATCCTTAATTATCTCCTGGGGCACACCATTATGGACAAACACATGAGACACGAAGTGCTAGCTATCTCTGCCATAGTTACTTTGGTTCTACAGAGAACAAAATAAGCAAACTTTGTAAAACGGTCCACCACCCATGACGGCATTGTAGCTTCAGATGCTGGTATCTTTACAATAAAATCC
Organism: Massospora cicadina; assembly: GCA_022478985.1. Classification (NCBI taxonomy): domain Eukaryota; kingdom Fungi; phylum Entomophthoromycota; class Entomophthoromycetes; order Entomophthorales; family Entomophthoraceae; genus Massospora; species Massospora cicadina. The sequence goes on along the minus strand of JAKSZP010008065.1, from coordinate 12,671 downwards.
ATTGATAAGGAAGCCCAGGGCGCTTCAGCCTTTTGAACTTGTATTAACAACTCCGCGAGGGTCTGGCAATTTGGCTTAATTTGGTTGCAGTTCAAGCACTCCTTACAATACCTGACAACCTAAAAGGATGATCCCTTCCATTGTAAGTACGGAAATTAGCTCCAGAGTTTTTATCTTTCCAGGATGTCCAACGTTGATCCATCATGATGGTCCCAAATGATTTTCAAGTGAAGTGGTCCGGCGGGAACCCAATTATGGTCCCTAAAACCACACCATCTCAACATTAATGTGGTAAAACCTGGTAATGTCCTCCTTATTTTTCAATATTGGCAAGAACCATAATATACTTTATTGACAAGGGCTGTGAAAGAATACCTTTCTGAACATACCATATCTCTCCACAGATTCTAGAGGAGCAAGTGCTGACACATGTTCCATGCAATAGGATGTTGGAATACAATCTTACCTAGCAGGGATAATTAAGGGGGTGTTGTGTACCTCTAACGCCTTAGGATCTGGAGCTAACTTAGGGTTCTGACCCAAAGCATCCACCAAACCATTCCACTTACCCTTTGTAAACTCATAAGAGAACACAAATTGGGCAAGGGTCTCATGCCAGCGGGTTTCCTCTTGGTTCAAGACATGAGGTGCGTGGTAGTAAAACAAGACATGTGGTCTGTACAGATGTGGAATGGTAGGGGTGATTCAAGCAAATGATGACGCCAATGGGTCAGCGTCTTAACCACTGTTAATAACTCTTTGTCATAAATGGCGTAGTTTAACTCTGGTAAAGTCATTTTCCTGGAAAAATAACCCACCAGATGCTCTATTTCATCTACGCCTACTTGTAACAAGACAACCGCTATTGCAAAGTTGGAGGCATCAGAAGCCACAACTCACTCAATTTAGATCAACATGGAGAAGGACAAACGTAGACAGCAAGGTATACTATACCGCTTGAAAGGCATCTGCAAAAATGGGGGACCACTGAACACTTTTTCTCCAATTAACTTATATAAGGGCTCTACCTCAGAAAGATATGAAGTTTATTTCTTAAGAAATGTACACATCCCCAAGAAATTCCTCATTTCCTTGACCAAAATGTGGTAGGTCCACTCAAAATTGCCTTCTTCTTGTCTGAAGTTATTGTGTGGCCTTGTTTAAAATTGATGTTGCCCAGGAAGGTGACCTGGGTTTTTTATAATTCACACTTACTGATTTTTAACGTAAGTTCAGCTGCCTTCAAACGCTCCACCACTTGCCACAGGTGTATTTCATGGTATTTATGATTAGGGGAAAACATCAGAATAATATCTATGTAAGCCAACGCGCATACACCTAGCAGGTCCCCCAAGGCCTCATCTGTATGATGTTGTAAGATATAAGGTGCATTTTTAAGCCCAAAAGGCATAACCTGAAACTGAAGTTACTCTTTCTGATTAGAAACAAGGTGAGCCACACCTGGCTCTTCTTATGATAGATCTGATTGAACGCATTTAAGCAATCCAGTTTAAAAAGACTCTAACTTTCTACAAATAGCGAGCATTCTTAGAATCCTCTGGGATGAGATAAAAATATGGTACTGTGACGTTGTTTAAGTCCCATAATCTACGAATGGACGTATAGTATATCAGCATTATTTTCAAAAAGAAATTTGGGAGCATACTGGAGAGGTATACTGAAATATAGCGCCTGTAGCTAACTGCTACTTCACCCACACATATAAGGCTGCTTTCTCCCATACATTCTAGGGTAAATGAGAGAAAATATACGCATTAGATCAACTGTGAGTTTAAATTCACAACCAAACTCTTAATGAATGGTAGTACATTGGCTGAAGCTGCATCAAAAGATGATTACAGTCCCTCCAAAAAATAAAGGTAAGGGTACATCTTAAGGGGGCTTCAACTGAGGTGCTAGACTGAGTGTGTGGACCTTTGGCCATTGGGGCAAATTTCCCTGAGTGTTCTCTTCAGACAATAGTACTATTAATTTATGACTATTCATCAAAAATAATGGCAAGGTACTGTCTTTCAAGTTTTTCCTAACATGAAACTTTTGCCACCACTCCACTCCCAAAATAATGTGGTACAAGGGGTTTTTTATTGCCTGGAAGCGGTCAACCAAATGATGAGTGCCAACTTGATAATCATTAACCCCAAAAACCTTAGCGTAGAAATACCTTGGAAAGCCCATCTTAACCATCTCCCTGGCAAGTAATTTAACTCCAGGCGGTCGGCTAGGTCTTGGTCAATAAAAATCTCAGAGGCTCCTGTATCCACTAAAATAGTTGTGCTGATTTTCCCTAAAAGGATGAAAGTGTATAGACAGCAAAAGATATCTATAATAGTCTTAATTCAAAGCAGATAAAGCCAACACCTCTTCAGAAATCTCTCCATCATGCATAAGCATGCCACAAAGACAAGTTTTTGAATCATAAAATAGAGAGGGATAATTGGCCACTCTCACCACTGAGGACACATACCCCATCACATCTTCAACAGTTGCAAAAACATTTTTATATCTTAAAAATTAATTTTTTTTGCCATGTCCAGTGTTCTTTGGATTATTTAAGTGGTTAAGCGCGGGTTCTCTAAAGTAATTTGGTACATAGGAATGGGGTCCACGTCAGAGCGCATGAGCTGATGATCAACTCATTTAAGTTCACATACTTTGCGTTATAAAACGCCTCTTTGGCATTAAAAAACCCATATCAGATTTGATGGCCAGTTGTTCATTGTTATCCAGGGCCATCACCACCAGCCCTTTGTTGATGATCCAGATAAAACCATATGAGCTCAGTGCAAAGAAAAATGAATTTAGTCGAACCATAAATGTCAAATTTATGGTCTAGACTCACCTAAACTCTCAGATTCTGCCAAAAAGAGTAAAGGATCAGCGGGAAAGATCTGCCCATTCATGAAAAAAACAATAGTTTTAAGTGCTGTATTTATAGGGGACGCTGCAGGTGACATCATCATGTCAGAATCAATTGAAACATTTTATAAACTCTTGGGGCTCAACCCCTGCCCTCTCAAGTTTGACCAAAAATGAAGGAATAGTAGGATAACATTTCTCCTTTTCAGAGGCGCGCATGAGTTTTTGGGGCCCATATATATAGAGGCCACCCCAGGTGAAACTATGACGGAAAACTTACCTGGCTACTTGGTTGGGAGGGGAAATCTCCCCAAAGAGCTTCAATCAGCTGGTCAAATTTGGAAGGGGGAGATTGCCATTCTGGGCATTTCTTGCAGGAGGGGATCCAAGGATGAATAAAGAAATGACGTTTTAATGATGTATGCAAAGGTAGTGTCCATGACTTGTTGCAAATTTCATTTAGTATATAATTTCACCAGGCGGCCAGCTTGGCGCAGACCAAAGAACTCATAAAAACTTGGTAGGATGACACATCTGGGCGACGCTGATCTAAGAAATGTTCCAAACCCTTCAACAATTTCCGCAACAGTGGCTGTGCATAAAACACCACAAAAACCCAGTCAACTGCACCAGGGGACAGCTGATACAACAAATTTACCCCGCAAGAGGATATAAGAATTAATTAATTTTCACTAATTAAAGAGGCTTCAAACGAGAGGGAAGCAAGTGCCTGTATAATTTGGGAATAAAGTTGGGGAAAAGCTGGGGAATCACAACAACAGGACTGCAAAGTGTCCAAGTCCATCAGGTATGAGCAGGAAGGGTGGGCACTTCCCACTTGGAGGTAGAAAGTATAACACCAAGTCGCACAAACAATAAGCCAAACAAGAAAACTTTGGTGAACACCATAGAGACCGTGACAAATAGCATCCCACCCAGTTCACACATAAGGAAAGCCTCACATGATAATTATAATGCAAGTAAAGTAAAAAGGTTGGTCAACTAATATTAAGCTTTTATATGTAACTCTCTTGTTCCCAGTGAGGTGTTGTAGGATGTAAAACCACACAATAAGGGAACTATTTGCTAGTAAAATTGAAAACAAGGCACCTCAGAAGGTGCCAGAGCTCAGGGGACCCAAGGACAGTGTGTACAACATAGTATAGATAACATTAAAAAATAAATATCAAGAATTGACTGGACCCCAAGGAGGAGTTTGCAACCAAGTTTAAATCAGTCTCAGGGCGCTTGGGTGCCTCTATCTAGGGGGATCAGGACGGGCCAGCTGTGCACCAAATTCTGTTGTTAATTTTAGACCAAGTAAAGTGTCCTATGTTGTTGGAGACCTCCTCAAGTAAGTCTGAGCATAGGTTCACCCAAGGGACCATGCACAAAAATGTAAAAAAAACTAACGGGGGTTTATAAAGCAAGGACAAACAAGGAAGGTTGGTCTCAAGGAACATTAATAAATACTGGGGGGAGAATCATTAGTCTGTGAAAGTGGTACTGAGCCTAAACAAACCAATAAATGCACAGTACCATCAGACATGGTACTGTAGCTCAACTAAGTCTGGACTTAAGCTATTGATTGCATCTAATTTTTCTATACTGGCAATATCAAAGCATTAAAAGGGTTTCAAAACTCTGTTCTCCAAGCAACCTTAAAAAAAGTCTATATTAGTAACAAAGATGGTGCGTTTTAACGCCCTTGATTAACGCTGGGCCAATTATCACGTGAGCCTCCAGGACCAACTTGGGGCATATCTTGCTTGTACCCAGCGTTGGTCTGGGGTATGCTTCTGGTCAGGGAGGCCTGTCAACTTTATCATTTTGGACTCTTCACGCCCAGCCTTGTCCCTACACTCTGTTCCCTCGATATTATCATGTAACCATGACACCTTAGGCTTAGTGATTAGATTAATACCTCAACTTTGAAAACCCTTGGGCGCCATCACTCTTCCAAATGGGATCTTTGTTTGACTAGATTGGCCAGCGCCCATCATAGTTGTCACCACATGTGGCCCAAGCGCCTTCTTCATTGCCCTAGTATTTTAGCCAAACGCCAATTCAGCACCAGCCATTTTTTCTATTTAACTGAGAGCCTCAGTTAATTCATGATCTTGCCAGCCATACCAGTTACCTGGGCGGCCTTGAAAAGTCTAGTGCCCATGGGACCACCAACATGTACTTCTGCAACCCCACTCAGAAGATTATGTTCCACAATGTTATATGCATGCCCTACAATCCAGATAATCTCCAGCTGTTTTGAAAGAAGTAAAAATTATTATTTACACCCTGACTTAAGCTCCCAACAGTTCTGACAATCCCCTTCTCAGGATATTCCTATGCAAGGTGGAAGCCTTGTCCTGGGGAGAAGTTCAGCAGATATGAGCATGCGGGACTTGAAATTCTTGCTATTCAAAAATTCCAATAAGAGTTGAATTAAGACTTCATCCCACATCATCAGGTTTTATTTTAAATTCAGAAATTACTTACATTACTATTAATTGGCTAATAATCATTTTAAATTTCATTCACAAATAATTAATTAATTCTAGGTCACAGTCACACAACTCCATCTTTAGTGGCCCAAGGATCACCAAAATTTTCATCAGCTGTTCATTCAGGAAGCTAGCAAGTTGGACCTCTAGGCCTGAACTATTAGAAGATTTCCTACTTGAGGTTAATACCAATTTAACTTAGCTAAGAGACTATTTCCAGGAGATCAAGAAGCTCAGATGACCTTTCAGGTGTGAGCAATGATGGAAAAAGCACTTGGGAATAATATTGATTGATGAATCACTCTTCACTATTCCCAGTGTTAATGATTCCCTTTTGCCTTCAACAGTACTATAAATAGTAATGCCTTATCTATATATCTAAAAAAATATTTATTTCTTTGTCCTGTATGAGTTACTATACCATTCATATAATTGTGAGAAACTTTGGTGAGTTGTTGAGTGCATTCCCGTGAAGGTTTTTTAAATTTGAAAATTATTATTTTCATACTAAAATTAAAAACGTTTTATATGCAATAAGTGAAAACACTATATGTTCTCAATGGTTTTGCTATACTGTTATGGCTGAGAAGCTTGGTATTTGTGATTCAATAATTTTGAAAGTCTGGCAAAAGGTTGGTGGTTTTAGGTTGATTAATAAGTTTTTTGGTTTAGGAATCACTTAATGGTTGTTTTACGTAATAAGTTAATTGGGTTTGGTAAGCTGTTGGTGTTTTTTGGTCATTGTAATAAGTTTAGTTTGTGGTTATCAATCATTTGATAATTGGTAGATTTGGTATGTTTGATGGTTTTAGCTAAGTGGTTTATCTTTGATATGATATAAAATCTAATATACTCTATTTAAATTGTCTTTATTAACCTTAAGCGTGCAAGGTAATACCACTATCTTTTTATAATATAAATTCGAATATTAATCATTTCAGATGGTTTGTTTATTAAAACCTGAGTGGCATTGGGTAACGCCGCATGTTTTAAATAAAGTAATTTTTCAGAGAAAAATTAGATATATTTATTATCATTTAATTATAATCATTCTAATGAACAAAGTCTTATCCATTGGTGCATCCTATGAAGCCCCTGTTCTCTTAGATGACTGTTATGGAGGAAGCCTCTTACAATAATTGCTATGTTGGGATCCTCAGTTAGCGCCTGCAAGTGCATCAGGTGGAAACTCAACATTCCTATTCTGTGTGCTCAATTATGAGAGCTCTATCATTGCCAAGGTACTTTTGGTGTTATGCGCAGACCTCCATGACATCTTGGCAACCTATTGGGGAGAGCTAAACCAGACCAACCACCTGTGCTACCTCATGGACATTTAAGCATTGAGTCACACATTCTCTGCTTCCATCTCACCATCAATACCCAGTATGTCCGCATCAGTCAGTGTTTATAGCACGCCTGAACCGCGTGCATTTCACTGATGATGGTGCTCACACTGCCTTTGGCCTAGACCATCCCATTACTGATAATGGGTGGAACTTTAGCTAGAGCAAAGACAACTTCATGTGCGCGCCCTGCTCTACCAATCCCGCGTCATCATTATTGATATAGCCACTGCTTCTGTTAATTTTTGCAACCAATATCTATATCCAAAGCACCTTAGCCTACACAAATTTTAACAAAAATAAACCCTATATTCTTTAAGATGACATCCATCCTCAACTACCTTGGTTTGTCATGCCCAACCCACCTTTGATATTTTAATTTATATCAAGGCCAACTGATAATGATAAATTATTGTCACTCCAGTCAAGGCTTAGGGCTCTGTTAAGATTTGCTCTACTTCAGTTGAGTTTTTTTTTTTAGTACTAGATGGTCCTCAGGTTGAGTTTCTTCTTAGAGTTTTAAAATTTTTATATACTTACATCAATAAAATTTTTCTATCAATAAATGCTTTTCAAGGCCTAAGGGTAAAATCATTATTAAATATTAGAAAATAATCACTGAGAAATTTCTATTTATAACGCCAAATTTATGACCAAACATATTACAGTAAGCTGTCCCATTAGCTCCAATAGCTAATGAGATAAGAAAAAATGTACATTATAAATTATTATTATCTTGATATCAAGTATCAGTTTATCCAACATTTAACTCACCTATTCGCCCCATTTATAACCTTATGTCACATATTATGCCTTACTATCTGTTGGCTTCTTAATGACAAATAATGGAAAGCGCAAACAGGGTAAACATAATGATCTCTGTCCAGCCTTGGATGATGGATTCTAATCTACTCCAACTCTGTTCTTAAACTATATTATCACTTCTACATTCATTTCTCTACTTCCTCTTTCACACAGGATATATGTCTAGCACTCATTTTTTCTTAAATCTCCCATGATACTATATATAGTACTATCCTTTCTTAATAAATCACTTCTTACTCCCTTACTTTCTTTATATATAGTAAAGTCTGCTTTCCTAGAGTAGATATTTACTATACCAGAACTGTTGGAATTGATTATAGTAAAGCTTACTGTATGATATAAATAGGATTTGACCTTTTTTAAAGGACAAAGGTTAAGTGATTAAGTTAGATTGGGTGAGTTTTTAGGAAGAACTATAACCTGTGCTGTAGTTTGCGTTTGTCACACACTAAAAGTCCTAAGGAGATTTTTAAGATTTAAACATTCCTATATTTGGTATCTTTTACATGATATAAATGCATTAATAATTTATTAAAAAAGCTTATCATTAGTATCTGACTTTTTGGTGCCTAAATTCCTTCATTAATATATTTTTTAGTGTTATTCATAGCACCTTGTATAACCCAAAAGTTGGCAACCATTATACTTATTTTAAAGAAGCTAATGTGGGGTACAATAGATGATAATTCTATTTTAAATAAGAATTTAAACCAAGCTAAAAAAGTAAGCCCCTTTACTTTAAGTATAGATAGAGCATAGTTGTGAGAAAAAGTAGTGATACAAAAAGTATGCTTTGATGAAAATCAACTGTATCTATAAAAGCATCAATTATAAATATATAATTTTAAAAATTATTTGCGATTAACTTTACAGAAAAATCAAAGTAGTAAGCAAAAATAACAATGGGTAATATAAATAGAAACCAAAAATCCTAAGCTATAAAGCCTTATTTATCTTAGGATTTGGAAAACTCATATATAGCTGACTGAATTAGTCCACTTTTAAATTAAGTAATATATGTTAGGTCCATGGAAGCCCAAGTTATTTTGTGGTTAGATAGCAGTTTCTGTGGATTCACCTGAGCATCCAAGTAACAAGAAGTAAGCTGGCAAAAAGCCTTCTATCAGATGAGCTGTCAGTCATATTAGCAAGGGTAAGTTGGCTGAAATGCGCGCCAAGATTCCTGCAAACTAATATATAAAACTAGATATAACATAAAAAATTGGGGCAGTGATGTTTTATTTAAAACGGTGGAAACTGGGAAGAAAAATAGGATAGTACCCTTACAAGTAAGAACACTATCCTATATAAAGTGGAATGTCTTTATTGACATCTTCATTTTTCTTGGCATATTATGCCTATTGGTCTCATCTTAGTTGTGTAAACTTTAAAGTGTTGAAAAATTGAAATGGGCCAGAATCACAAAAGTGTCATAAAACTTGGTTTGAATAGGTAATGGGTCACGGCATGAATGAATGTGCACTATTTAAGTGAAAAAACATTTTCAAAAAGTTATAAATTGAGAAGCGCTCAATCATAGTAGCCCAGCGTTCAATTGGCATAGAAAAAAAAGTAAAAAAGGAATATTAACAAAATAAGTAAAAGGGAGAGCAAAAATTGGCAGGCAGGAAATTAAATTAATGAAAAATCTGAGAATTGTACCAAGAAAATTAAATAAAAAGAATCTTAGGATTTTAAGGATGGGGAAAATCTCAGTAAAATGTTTATGGCATAAGAGAATTTTTTTGAAGTAATCTGTGTTACTTTTGCAGTATAATTAAGGGCTTTCTCTGCAAAAGATCTTATATTAATCAACATAAAACCGTTAGGAAGTTGGTTATTGTGTTAAGATTAGTATGTTTTAAGATAAAACTGTCCTTTAAATATGACAGCTTTAGCAGCCACAGCAACAAGCACTTAATTGTGATTCTTCGCCTTACCAGAGTTTAGTGGGCGAATGGGAAAAGATTCCTTGTCATCTTGGGTGGCGGTCCTTAGCAGTTGAGGGTTAAAATAGCGCCTAAGAGTTCCCTTTGCATCAAGGGAAATAAGTGAGGCTCTCATGTAACTTAGGCTTTTTAAAACCAGTAACTGCGACTTTAGATATTGTTTTCAATAGAATAGACTAGAAGCATAAGACTTTTTTTAGGGAAATAATTTTTATTGAAAATATAATAAAACATTAACTCAACACCCTACCACAGGTAGGATGCTGTTCTTTGATAGTAGGATGATGGGAGGAGAGTCTTGGGTCAACATGGTAGCCCAAATTTGAAATCATGATTATTGTTGGCTCACTTGGAGATTTTATCTACCCATTTTGATAATGGGTAGCAGTTAAAACTGAATAGCTAGTGTTTTGGAAGAGTTTGATGCTCCTTTCAAACATCGGGACTTACTTTGCTGTTACTTGAAAATTGACAGTATTAAATACTGTTGCTTGGCTTTTGCACCCAAGGTCAAACCTAGGAAGTATTTGTTATGCAAAATCATGCACCTTAGGATACCTCCGTATAAAAAATTCATTTGAGGGCGCCCCTATGTGAACCTTTTGTTTGGTGAGGGGTTTAGTCCTGTCAATGATCATCTTAAGAGATGTTATAAATTAATACAAGACTAAGCAACTTTTTGCAAATAGTATTCTTTTTTATTAATAAAAAGTTAGAGATAGATTGAGAAGTTGCACTTGGGTTAAATGTGGCAAACAAGGTGGGACAGCTGTTACCCATCACTTATACAAGCTATGCTCTAGATCAGAAAGATGGATAAGAGGGCGAGCCTAAGGATTATCCCCTTTTTTAGTTCTTAAGAAGTGTAGAGTTCTATCCAGCTTAATAGCTAGGTCCTGGAACCCTACATCTTCCTTTCCTATAAGAACGTGATTCACGCCCCCTCTGGGGCATGAACCAAAGCGTAGTTCATATAGGAAATTGTTAAGTTGAAGGGCTGAAGTAGTGGGTGTCTTGGGTGAGGAAGGAGTGGAAGATCTAGTATTTTAAGCGTGGAATCTAGCAATCAACTCCTAGCAGTTGGAACAAGCTTTGAAAATCACCAAGTTATTCTCATAGGAGGGGTACCCTTACCAAGACTCAATAATGAATCCTGAAAGTTACCCTACATGAGTCCAAGGTTCTTTCCACTTCAAAATTTGAGCTCTTCTAACATAATATGATCAATATATACTGGCTTCTTGCTTTTAAAAATATGGATGAGGTTTGGAAAAGTAGTGTGGCTTTCCAATATGGGGGCAGTTAAACATGAAAAACCTTTATTTAACACCTTAGAAATAAGAAAGGGCCTGCTCACTTACAAGCCAACTTAAAACAAAAAACTTTAAAGGCAAAGTTTTCTTTGCATCAACCATGACCAAACCCCATACATGATAGTCCAGAGCCACATGGCGTTTTTGTCTGATAACTGTTTGGCATGATTAGTTAATTTGGTCAATTGTTGTTGGACTTGGAGAGCACCTTCTGAATGTGCTTAACGAAGTTGTTTACAGCGGGTATATTACTGCCAATCTTGATGTCCAGGGTGAAGGTGGGATTGTAACCCAAGTTAGCATAATTTTCAATATGACTGTGGATGCATGTATGGGTTTATTGTATGAAATTGTGCTAAAGGGAGGTCTTTACCCATGTGTCCGTGGAGAAAGTAGCATAGCATCAAAGGTACTTCTCCAAGGACTGGTTAATTCATTCTGTTTGGTCACCTGACTGAGGATGACACGCCAATAACCTGCAGAGTTTGATCATCAGCATATTATACAAAGTCTCCCAGAACCTTAAATATAAAATGAGACCCTCTATCACCGATCAATTCTTGAGATAAAACAAACAAAGAAAAACATGGGACGCAAACAAACGCGCCAACTCTTCAGCTGTAACGGCTGTCAAGCATGGGATGAAGATGACATATTTTGTAATATGATCCACACCACCATTACTGCATCATACCCCTGATACTGGAAAACTCTATAAAGTCTACAAAAATTGAAGTCTATGGCCCTTCAGCTTGTTAGAAGGGGTTTAGGAAACCATTTCTCCCTTTTTGTTTATATCTGGAGAGGCACATAATAAACAACCTTCTACCCACACTGTAATATATTTTGTAAGGTCATTCCTGTCATACCCACGCTTTATTAGGTTGATACACTTCTTCACGCCAGAGTGCCCCATAATAGTAGGATCATGATGTTTCCTATGAAGTGAGAACATGGAGAAGAAGGAATACATATTTTGTTACAGAATTAACTACACTATCCTTTTTGGGTATACCATCTGGATAGAGCCTTACCAGCAATAAGCTTAGACTCAGGGTCAAGACTTTTAGCATCAGTTATTGCAAAGCCAACACATCATCCAAGTGAGAACTCTTTTCAGTAAACGGATTTTGAGAGGGAGCTCTAATCTATTTAATTTACAGACTCAGTATTGGGGATGACACTCTTAGGATATTTGGTAACTTAAGGTTTGTAAAAGTATTTAGGTTTAAGTTTTGAGTGTGGAATGGAGGGAGTTACCATGACAATGGCAGCGTTAGGAGAGGCCACAATTTTCTCAAGTAGATTACCGTAACTAACTCAGAATCACAATAGAACCATGCCCATTGAGGGGTTGTGGCTATGAATGTCTGACAAAATTTGTGTGGAGTCCCTTGAAAAACTCATATTTGAATTTAAGCTCAAGAGGTCTGTGGTAATTTTATATGACCACATTGTTTTGCTTGGTATTATTTAAGCTTCATTTTATTTGATTATTGGTTCATTTATTTGATTTAGCTTTTAGATTACGCTTGAGATGATAGCATAGATATGTTCTGTTCATCAATAACTACATTACAAATGGTTAATTGTAATTTACAGATGATTTATATTTGATTAAAGTTATAATTGCAATTTTGTCAGGGATTGTTGCTGACATTGTGGATATGAGTAATTTGCTCAAATAGAGCAATCACTCGTGGGAAATTTTAAATTTTAGTATCTGGCGTGATGGCTGATTTAAATGGTTATTAAATTCACTGTTCATCATGAAAATCAGCTTGAGATTTTCCTGAAATTAAACCAATATCTCTTTTTGTCTTCTAAGCATGCTGAGACCATCATGAATGTCATGATTAC